>JAMKCH010027612.1:0-56961 GCA_023653785.1 Ophioderma brevispina
TTTCACTAGTATAATTGCTCTTATGTTTATTCAAATTAATCTTCTATATATTGTTATTCTAATGTGGATTAGATTCAAATTTGCATAAATTAATATAATATTTGTTAGGGGGAAAGGAAATTTCCCCATAACGTATAATGGGTCATTGAATAGTGTTTTTCCTCCAAATAGTTGCACATAAGGTTGTAAAAAAAAAGAAAACAATGTTTTTATTTTTCTTACTTTCCAAACTAAACAAAACAATATATAATTTCACACAAAAGCAAATACAAATCATACAATTTTCCTGGGTTCCAACTTCCAAGCCAGTTCCCATACCGTTTCTTACTCCCTGTAAGGCATAGTTTTTTAGGGTCCATTCAGAAATAGGTTTGGCAACATCCTCCAAAGTTTGTAGTACCCATGGTAGAAATATTGGTAATGGTGACGATGGCTGTCCAATTCCTTCGATTTACGCGAGGCCACCGGATCTACTTGCTATCCCCATAGGGGTTCAATCGTCTAGGAACTTCCTAAGTAGTCATTGTCTTTTTCAGACCTCTTTTATGTTTAGTTTCTTTCTGGGATATTTTTCCCCCCCCTTTTTTGGAATGCTTAAATTAAAAATTCCTTTAAAAAGTAAGTGCGCGTCAAGGGGAAATACCATGTAAAAGGTATGGGACAGTGAGTTTTTGCAATTGACTTATGTGACGTTTTGCACATATTTAGCCGAGGGCATAGGCCCTACCTACGTGAACGTAAATATTTACCACAGAGTGAATAGGGCTTCAATATCCTCCTCTTACATTTACGATTTTTTAAAGGGCAAATTGTGACCAATCAACAGACTGTCGCAACATTATAATACACCTTTCGGGAAAACAACGCTATAAAACTTCCCACCACAATATTGTCCACTGCAGACTCACCACAGACCTGGAAGAGCAATTCTAGATATTTTGCATGCCGACGGACGTGAAGTATTTTTACAGGATTCGGCACACGTACCACGTGATCATAACATTTGTTTTAAATATGATAAAGCCCTTCCCAAAATTTAAAGCTGCTCACCACGTTCGGCAAACATGTCCACCCAATGACTTCTTTATTTCTTAAATTTTACTTCTGTCACCCAACACTTAAATTTTTCAAAATGGTTTTTCAAAAATTTCATTCCGACCCATTGCACATTTATCATATACAACTGGAACTCTTCGTTACTTCAACTTCATGACATCTTACCTTTCATGTCTACCGTATTGAATCGAAAAATCACATGTTTATAAAAAAATTCAAATGTGTGCGCCCTTCAGGCGAAGTGCCCAGCTCCTGTCCATTGGCGTTTGTGGCCAGACTCCACAGTATATAATGTTGCTGTGGGGGGGTTCGCCACTACTCCCATCACAGCCTTGTCTGTTTTGCATTCCCAGCTAGCCGTCCATATTATACTCCCTGGGTCTGGAGAGAGAGGCAGAGCGAGGTAAAGTGCCTTGCCCAACGTGCACACACTTGGCAACGGCGTGGTCGAACCCACAACCCTTACTCAGCTATGAGTACGTTTTTAATAAACCGATGTGATCCCGTAGAGCATAGTGTCTGCATATCGAATTGTTCGGGCGTAGTGTGCGAAAACCCGAGTGGAATGGGAGAAAGTCGTGGCTTATGTGATTTCGTTATGGTTAGGGGTTCTCTCAACCGCTGATATTCGGGGGGAGAATAGTTGTCTGTTAAGGCAGGATGTTGGACTGGGGGATGATTGAGGTCGTATGGGTGGTATTTGGGCGGCTATGGAGGGGTTTTTGGTGGGGTGTTTGGGTTTTGGGGCTGGATGGAATGAGAGTTGTTTGAGCGGCGGGGGTCTATGAAAGGGGATGATGTTGTGCGGCGGGGTTTGGAGGTGCGTAAAGGTTTCAGGTAAAGGTTGGTTGATGGAAGAGAAGACGATTGGCTGATTGGGATAAAGGGTGGGGGTAATATGCTGTATATATTCTGAGGTGGTAAAATGTGTTAGGTTGGGAGTATTGTGAGAGTGGTTGTCGCATGCGGGCGGGGTCATGTTGTGGGTCGTTTTATTGGATCCGGAGCGAAGTGGTGTGGGGGGTCGTAATACTCGGGAAAGATGGTAGAGAAGATGGGGTTTGCTGTATTCCGAGTTCAGGGGTGATAAGAGAGGGATGGTGGTGCGTTCGGGTTTTTCTCCAAGTTTAATGCCGCGTACTAGTTTTTTTGTCCCCCCTAGCGCAAAAGCGGTTACGTCTCGATCTCGTGAGTCCACTTCACCCATCGCACCCACATTCCCACTCGTATACTTTTAATAATAGTGTGCAATTGCAGCTTATACTAAAAATGAGATCAAAGGTCATCATACGCATCTCAGGTAAGGTCCTTACAAAGTCACGTTCTTAGCTCTCACAGCCAAATGGATTGAAAGATTGGTGCGAACTTTACAGATGGGGTTTGGGATGAAGGCCGATCTAGCAGGATGAAAACGTTATATCCTCATATCGGGGCCTCCCCCTTTAAGCATCCGTTATTCCCCAGCACTAATAACGATTTAAAGAATGCATGTTAACCACACAAATCCCTGCAAATCCAATCAAATCTGATTTACTTGACAACATTACTAATTTCATAATGTGTCGATCAATAATTTTCGATTTGTTACTGTATCGTGTGTAAGCCAGGGCGATGTCTCAAGTTGGGATTTTCTTTGGCCGCACTCCCTGTTGCCTGTTACACGCCCTCTGGTCATGTTTTTATTTTAGTGTTACCTCCACCCCTGCGTGTTTTAATTCCACACCTCGCTCAAGACGGTACGCATGTGTGGAAGTGTCGCTCGCTTTGTAGTTCTAACTCTTTTGTAACATTAAATATCTGTTGGGAAATGTACGTTCAATTAAGTCATTTCTCTGGCCTAACTCTCCTATGGGAGCACAGATAGCATATGACGTAATTGCACAACATTTCATAAACTATTAAACATGTAGATTTTAGAGGATATAAACGACATCAATATATTTTCGGCAACACTGCTATTTTGAAAAGTTAGGTCACAACCCAAGCGAATAGAGCGGGTAGCCCGTAGGCTACCCTCGCCCAAAAAGCTCTTTCCAGGTGGTCTGAAATGGCTACCCAGCAACACCAATCACATGCCCTAAGGTATTCATCTCCTGGTTTTTTTCAAATCGAACCCAGGGCAGTGCCCCCTTTTTGCCTGAATTGTTTCTTCTAGATGATTTTCTAAATTTTGGGCATTAGGACAGAATAAATATACCTAGGATTATCTCATTAGAACCGCCAAGGCGGGCAAAGGTATGATGACACAGCCACTATGCCAGAAACCTTACTGGGGCAAGGGCCTCTCTCTGTGTTTCAGCGTTTACTTCACAGGGTTACCAAACACCAAGTATGAGTGTCAGCATTATCTGGTGAACCAGTAGACAAAATCGGCAGTTTCGCTGGGGCTGGGCCTCAATCGGCGGTGTGGAGAAGTTATGAACTGAAGGTGTGCTAATACTAGTTCACATCCTCTTTGAGTACACACAAATTTTTAACTGTACACTAGTCTAATATGTTTTCGCATCATAGGATGGTTGTTGAAGGTTCGGTAGGTTCACCTTGTCGGCGACCACTACGTTGGATCTTTTGCCACAATCTTCGCTCATTGTTTTTTTGGGGCCCCCCTCTGCACGGCTATCTGGAAAATGGTGCAGATCTAGGGGCAGAAGGGTATAATAGTCTGTCAGAGACATCAGGATTGTGGCCCACCTATCCGACCTAACCAGTGCTCAGTAACGCCCTGTATCTTAATGTCCTGGTCGTTGAGAGTCAAACAGCTGCATCTAGTGTTAGTCGGTGCAACGTGTATTTGCAAGCCAGCGTGGTGTAGCAATGGGGATAATAATATTCAGAGATGAATTGCAACAATATAAGAAAAAAAAAATAAGAAATTAACAAAAATAATAATAAATGGCGTATGTCACCGCTTTAGCCAAGCTTGGTGGGTGCAAGTCTCTGCCTAGCATCACCCTGTCTTCACACTGTTTGTTGTTTCCGCATGTGCAAATGTGTTCCAAGGTCCAGTTCCATTTCACGCATCAACCACCACAATTAACAAAGATTTATAATTAAAGTAATTAATGGTGTTCCCGGTGTTGATGTTGGGTCATCTGGTGGTGCACCCAGGTTTCAGCTTTGCTGTGGTCCCTGTTTTCCCATTCAGTTTTGACCAGAGCTGGGTTTTTGGGGGGGGGTTGGGGGCCTTAGTCCCCATGCAAAAACAGTGATATTAATAATACCATACATCTTTCGTCCTGAAACGCTTGGTCACTGCCCTCACAGTTGTGCCATGAAGAGTCATTTGGTGATGTAAGTTCCCATCAGCGGTCATCCAAGGTCAACCGTTTGACACTCCAATATGGACTGTGGTCAGTGGCTCTTTTGACAAAGTTTATAAGTGCATCAGTGAAATGTGGGAAATATGTTATAGCTTCACAAAACTGGGGTCATCAGAAATGGACCGTCACACACCCCCCTCAAATTTCTGGGCTTGGGGCCCTTTGGTTCTTTTGCCCAAATACAAAGTCATCATTGATTACATATGAAAAATGGTAAATGTTACACATGTATTTTAATAAATCAGGTTCAAAGTCATATAGGTGTCAAGTCATCTGTGGATCATCCTGCATAAGTTCCTGGCTAGTAGGTCAGTTGGGCTACCTTGGTATTCCGTACAACGCCCGTTGGTGGCAAGGGCTGTACTTACATATTTTCATAAAACGGGTCAAAGTTCCCACAGGGGTCATCAAGGTCACTTTGTTACACCAATACAACCTTTGGCCAGTTGTTTTTTCTTCGACCAGCATAAAGTAAACCAGTCAAATGCATATGTTGGGAATGGGCAATTGTTAAACCTCCGTTGTTTTCAATGAAATTAGTCAAAGGTCTATAGGGGGTCAAAGTTCAATATGTGTACTCCCCACATCAAGTCTTCACCAGTGTTTTTCTTCCAAGTTCTTCACAAATGGGTTTCGAAGCCTCATCTGGGTCATCAAATCGCAACCATATAGGCCCTGTACCTGTGGGTCCTTCTGAACCAATTTAGGAATGTAATCAGAAATGTTTTGTGTGTAGTGGTTTCTTCTGGCCAATTATGTAGTATCAGTAAATTGTTGTTCTGTGTGGAAACATTGCAATTGCTTTAACCTTTGTTTATGGCCCACATGCTCTCAGCGTGTGAAAGGACCATCCTATAGGGGGTCTTCCTGCTAAAAGCAGACGACACAAACTCCAATTGTTTGTTCCTCCCTCAAGGCAGGGTGTCTGCATGGCTGTAGTCCCTTTTCCGTTCATGATTTGCCATTCAAAGTAACTGACTGCACAGAAAGTTGCAACTTCAGTTTGAGTCTGGTATCACTTAATTCCTGTGTGAAGGGTCTGCATGGCTATGCAGGTATAAAGTTTCCTTTATTATGCTTAAATGGAGCTCTGCAACATCCTAAATTGTGCCTTGCAAGACCTTTACCACAGTAGGGGCCTGCCACTGGTTTGACAATATCATTTCTGCTATGGTTAAGTGGTTTTGAGTAAACGGTGGCACAGCGACCAAATCGCCAACATTTACAGTATAGGGTTTATATCTAACTGTGGGAAGAAAATCAGCCCCTTTGTTGCCCCTGCCCATGCATATTTCTGTAACGAGCCTAACGGCACACAAGGTTCCCTTTCACCATTTATTCAATCAAGCAAAAAATCGTAGCGGTGGTTTCCTCCCCTGTGCCTTCGGTTTCTTTTGGTTTTGTTTTGGGATTGGGTCCTGGTTTTGTTTAGTCCCAGCCTTGGCCAGCCAACCACACTTACCACTAGGGGTGGGCTTTGGTTCGTGGTGGCGGGCAAGGGTGCCCTTTGGTCACCCTTTTGTGGCCGTTGGTTTTGGCTGTCCAGTTGGCATGTGATTCATCCCTTCCTTCTCTGCGTATTCATATGTCTTGCCTTTGGGTAAACCTTACCCTGTTTGGTAGAGGGTAGGAGCCAGCCTCTGGCTTAGTGTTTTCTTGAGATTGGCCAATCGCATTGGTTCCCTATCTTGTGTTGGCACGGTTTAAGTCACCCAATTTCCTACTAGGAATGCTTGTGTGTATCACCAGTTGTTGTTCAATAATTGTGCACTGTCTAATCCAGCCCTCCTGCAAACAAGGCGCTGATCTAACAAAAAAAGCCTCAAGAGCTCCCTGTTTTATCTATCGTGTTCATTTGAAAGATGTTATTTCTAGGGAGCAAATCAAAGCCTGTCAATTTGCCACGTGCGATTGTGAAGCAATTTTGGTCCCTGAATCCACGGCACCTGGGTGTTCCCCAATTCATCTTTTCGTTGGGCTTCCTGTTCTGAGGGTGTAAGTCCCCTCCATGTAATTGCCCATGTATGCCCAAAAGGAGGGTCATCTGCCATTGGGCGGTGTGACCTTGGTCGCATCAAATGGTTACTTGCCTATTTTGACAGGGCCACCAATCAGCGAGTGCTTAGGTTAAAACTTGGGGTTTCCTCCCCGCGAATTTTGGCTGATGTGTGAGTAATTTTTGCCTCCTTTTTGTCACAATCCGCTGGTGGAAGACAGTGCGGTATGGTGCCGAAAATCCCCACCCTCCCCCCCAAGGTGGGTACTGGGTTGGGGTTCCCCTCAGGGTTGGGTGCAACTCTGTACGGTGGTGCCCCACAGGTTTGGATGGCATTGGTTTGGCCTTGTCCATGGTTGCTGGGATCATCCCTCCTTCGGCATGCAATAATTTTTGCCTGGGTAAACCTACCCTGTATGGGTAGAGGTGGATGAAGCCAGCCTCTGCTTAGTTTCTTGAGATTGGCCATCGCATTGGTTTCCCTATTTTGTTTGGCACGGTTTAGTCACCCCCCATTTCCCTACCGGAAATGTGCTTTGTGTGTAAATCATCCAGTGTGTTTGTCAATAAATTGTGGTGTTCACGTGTCTACCCACCCGATTCCTGCAACCAATGTAATTACCGACCTCCCTGTGTTTCTATCGTGTGTATATGAAAGAGTGATTCTGGAGCATAAAGTTTTTATCAAGGAAAGTATTATCCATTTAATCTCAAGTCAGTGTGTCCGTGGCGTTTCAGATAGTTGCGTTTGCGTGTAATTTGAGGCAAGGCTTTTTGTGCGTCACACAGGCACTTTGAAGTAAATTCACGATTAAATTGACTGCGACATGCATACGTCTGACGTCACTCACAAAGGTAATGTAAAACCCTTAGTGAACTATGAATCAAAAACGATGGTTATTAAAAATCACAACATGCACCTTTACGTTGTTTGTATTTTTATTTGCTGGTGTTGCTGTTATTTTTTGTTTTATTTTTGTTTCTTTATTTTTGTTTTAGTTGAAAAGGGCTAAGTTTTCAGGCAACTTTGTGGTCACTTGTGAAAATCCAAAGCGGAAAGAAATGCATTTAAAAAGGTATCTGGTCTTTGATGCAAAAACTTTTGGGGACTTTGTTTTTTCTTACTCTTTGTATACTTAGGATTATTATCTCTAATCCTTATCCTTAATTTTGAACA
The DNA here is from genome assembly GCA_023653785.1 of Ophioderma brevispina. Taxonomy (NCBI): domain Eukaryota; kingdom Metazoa; phylum Echinodermata; class Ophiuroidea; order Amphilepidida; family Ophiodermatidae; genus Ophioderma; species Ophioderma brevispina. The sequence goes on from JAMKCH010027612.1 coordinate 7,550, forward strand.
TTTTGTTTTTATTAATATTATCAACATTGGATCTCTGAATGTCCCTGTAATACTGGTATAAATAAAAGCAATTTTGAGAAATGCAATAAAACTTAAAGACATATATGTTTTCTATTTGTAACCAAAACAAATGAAATCAAGCTATTTTATTTTTTTAGCCCATACATTATGAGAGTGTTGATTGTCTTAGATCTGTATGATGCAAGCAATATATCTTTTTTGTTTTTCGTTTTTTAACTGAATTGCAAGATTTCAATTAGGCATTATACCGGCTAATTTAATGCTCCCTTTATTTAGACCTATATTTTTGAAGAATGTATCTTTTGTAATTTAGGTTAGTTAGATAGAGAAAGGAATAACAATCATTCCACGATCCAAACATTGCTGTAGGCTCAGGCATTTCCCATTCCAAAACAGCACTCAGCTCGTCTTTGCAAAAAAAACCACCTTTTAAATTTTTTTTGCTCCCCAACCTTGACATGATTGCGCAAAGGCCCTTTTGTCAAGGTTGAGCCAAGCAAAACGGAGATATCTCAAAATTTTTTGTCCACCAACCACGACATGATTTTTTCCGAAAGCAATGAATCAGTGCCAAGATCGGAGCTAGGCAGTCTTTGCACAATTGGGCATAGTTCTGTGTACAGCTCCTGTTCACTCAAACGTATGTTTTCAGCATAAAAGGGGGAAATGTTTTACTCCGTATTGCAAGATGCAAATATCGTCAACTAACACTTTTTTTGAAATTAACACCAATGCAAATGCCCCACATAACATACCAATGATCACCCCATACTGGTAATTTACTTTGGTTGACCGCATGCATAAATACTTTGCCTCCCAAAGCTTCCATGATAATCCTTGTGTTAATCCTTCATTGTCCAATCAGTTCCCAATAGTTTAAAAAAAAGAAGAGTTTTTTTTTTTTAAACAAAATAAGAAGATCGAAATGCACACAACATTCGAAAAGCTTCAGTTATAGTACCTAAAAAGAGGGGCAATATAGTGCATCACATAGTGTAAAAATAGTCTTCATCTGCCTCACTAGCCATAGAAAGAGTGGCAGCATATGATCCCCAAAATAGCATTTTTTTACACTTCAATCTACAACCACTTACGTACAATTCTTTTTTGATCTTTAGCTAGTACCGTTTTACACCTTTTTTATAATTTTCTATACATATAACTCAACGCTATTGATTTAGTTATCGCGCTTCTGCATTTTAGCTTGACCACACATACAAATCAATGCGAACTAATGAATTTGGGTCATTTTCCAGCAAAAACGCCATTTCTTTCCTCAGTTGAAAATCTGGTATCTTTAGATTGTAATTTTACCTGATGGAGTATATAGTCAGAACATGGAAAACTAAAGTGACAGGGGAGCTTTTCTGGATATGAATTTCTCTTCAAATTCACTGGATCGGTTGTAGACCACTACCGAGAAACGTTTGGAAGTTATTGCGACAACCAGGTGCAGAAGAAAACCGCAAACCTTGTTTTGAACTGCCTGCTATAGTAATCGTTCCCCATAGAAAACCATGCTGTGACTTCTGGAGTGCAAGACAGAAACTACTAAATCATCATCTTATTACATAAGGTGGTGTATGCAGCTATCACTTCCGGTGTGATCTAATACATTGGTAAGCATTCCAAATATTTAAAAACCTAGGTTTATCAAAAAACTAAAAAATTGGGGGTGCTTCTTCTGGAAATCTCATGTCTCTTTACTAGCAATGGTTTTTTTTTACTTTATTGATTTTTCAGTGGGACAAATAGACCCAATTAATAAGGATTTATTATTAGACTAGCGGGTGTAAAATTAAACTCATTTGAAACACCGATCTCTAATCTTAGGGATAGCTGGGTGAAACGAAACTCATTTAAATGACAGTATAAGGCTTCATTTATTTTTCTTGGAAATAGTGTCACAAAAAAATAATGTATGGATAATATATCATATCGTCTCTTTTGGGACTTAAAACTTTTTGACATGGTACTTGAACCTTTTTCCCATGCATACAAAACCAAAGAATGTCATTTCAACAAGAAGTGGCTGGGACTTTTACTTCATCGCAAGCATTTTATGATTCGTATAATTGTCCAGATCTTGTTTGTTTTTATGTTATTGTTCTTGCATTCTTTTTTCAGTCATTAGATTTATACGACTCTTCGCGGATAATGTGTAACAACATATCAAACTCTCCGTCAAAATGTCCCAGTTCCTTTAAGAGTATTTAACGCATATATACGAAGATTAAAAACAAGGATTTAGTTTAAGTATTTCACATTTGAAGTTCTGTATTAAAACATGCAGATATTATTAGCTTAATCAGTTAGATCGCCTTCAAAGAGTAACATTTGTTCTTGGTTAAAAATGCGTAACTCAAGCAACTTGATAGTAAGTTCAGTCATTTTGTCTATACATGGTGAACTAAGTATTCTAAAAAAGTTTCAAGTTGTATATATCCTATGCCCCCTCCCCATCCCCCACAATCAATGTTGGATTGTTCTCACGAGGAAACCAGATTTTGCCCGAGTCAACATTGACTAGGGGAGGGGGGAGTGAAGTGGAGTCAATAAAAGCGTTCAAACATGCTTGGCACTGTGGATATATTTCATACATATGCAAATATAGCCAACTAATCACATTAATGTAATTGCAGAATTGTCTTTTAATCACTATCTGCATCATTTAAGTAACATCAAAAGTAGTAGATATGTTTGATTTTACTAAAGTATTCTGAAGTGCTGTTGACGACTACACCCGAGCACAATGAGATTTTAGGCAGTAAACTTTACAAGATGTCAGGGACTTTGAACTTTAGGCAAACTAAAAAATACAAGGCAAAGCCTTGATGAAGGCTACCAACCAGCCAGCCAAACAATCTAATACGTAAGCACTGGGTGAAGCCACCCCCCCCCCCCCCCCAAGAGGAAGATTTTACTTAAAATAGGGTGGCCTTATACACGGGGAGGAGCTAGACTGGGAGAAACTATCAGATACAAAAATTGCCCAAAAAAATTCATTAAAGAGCATATTAGTCACACAGTACTATTTAAGGGATTAGCAGCGATTTGCTAATCCGAACCCATCGAAGAAATCATTCAAAATTCATGTTTTTACTGTGTTATTGGCATGGATATGCAAACATACCTGCAAGGGTTGGCTTGCTCCGTGTATTAAAGGACAAGGCAGTGCTATTAGCTGATTCTGTAATTCTATACGTGCGTACAAAATTCCGACTTGAAAATTAAAAACAGCCTCCAGGTTTGATATATCATTTCATGGGATATGTGACCTGATCAATGCAGTTTGACCTCAAACACACATTATGGATCTTGTATTTGTATGGTGTAAACCATAGTCAAAACTGTTTAGGTAGATTTTGAGACGCCGTCTATGTATGTCTATTTGCGGGAGAGGTATGACAAATTTCTTCAAATAATTCAGTTTTTACTTTGGCGGTTTGTTTTCTACGTTAAAGCAGTTATATGGAATTGTGACACACTTATCCCGGATTTTAACAGTTAAAAAAATGGCATGTCCACATTTTTTTCGATGCTCTCGCATTATCGGTGCTAATCCCTTTAATGTACACTTAGTTGTGCAGATATTAAAAAAAAAAGTTCAAATTTTTCATCACATTCATCAAAGTAATTATAGCAAACAAGGCCATCTCAATGCATTGGGCCCTACTTGATGGCTCTATAGATAATTCTCCTTTAAAAATGGGGTGGGCTTATACCCGAAGAGTGGGCATACCGAGTGGTTAGGTAAACGTTCCACTATTAGCCTTACGATTTTAGAAGGCTGAAGATACATAATATAGCATTCAACAAATCCTGATTCTTCTTGATTACCTCCTGAATCTTCCTGGTGACCAGAAGATACATTATAGTATTATCAACAAATCATGTGCTCCTGATTGACCAACATTTCTGCGACTCAGCAATATAACTTTGTTCACTTCGGATGTATATTGGTGGAGTATCAGAAGCAGTGCCTGGATTGATCGAGTTGTATCCTGTAAGTAGATGTATCTAGTTTCCGAGAGTGGGAAAGGTTTGGTCCGGAAATGTTGGTTTATTAACACTGATAGGTGGGGAGTTGACCTGAACCATCTTGGTCAGATGTCGGATTGCCCAAAGCTTTTTCTTGTCCATGTCATGTGTCTTTCTGTTGAGGGGTAGTCAGCTTTATAACCCTGTTGAACTTTGCTGTATGGGGTGTGAAGCCAGTAGCTGGATTTGCTAAGCTTTGGTATCCTCTCATAAGCATGTTGTTTTCTGCTTCTCTTGGAGATGAGGCTTGGTCTGGAAGTGTTTGGTTTATGAACAACTGCATAGGTGGGGATTTGTCTGAACCTCTTGGTTGGATGTCAGATTGCCCAAGGTGTGTTCCGTTCCATATCACTGTCTTTCTGCTTGAATATACATTGCGTTGGATTGTCCAATTTTTGTTAATCTGTGATCGCTGAAAGGTGGTCCTTTTTAAGCTTGGACTGTTTAAATTTTAAAATAGAACTGATTAATCTCAGTACAATCAGGAGTGTATGCCAAAGCCACACCCTACATTACCACATATGGTATTTCCTATGTCCTATTTGAACTTACAATTCATTTTCATACTTTGATCTTATGAAGTTTTTTGATGGTGGAGGAAGACTTTTGTTGATGGTTGGAGACTTTGCTGATGGTGGAGACTTTGTTGATGGATTTTGTTTTTGGTAACCACTGTTATAGGACCGGCATACATGTACGGTGAACCAGTCGGAAAAGTAATCGCTGTCCTGTGGCAAATGAACGTACTGTTGCTGTCATCATAGTCCCTTCTTATTTATTACACTCTATTTCTCCAGATGTATGATGAGTTATCTTGTCCCTTTCAAGCTTCAAACTCAAATCAACAACACTTTGGATATGATTCTCCTGGCTGACTTTGAATGTATCCCTCACTGCCTTCTGTCAAGTTAGTGGATGTTCATGCTGCATTCAGGATAGTTAGTGGTGGGAGTAGAGGTTACTTCAATAGTTTTACCATTGCAGATGTGTATCTTTGTTGTGTTCCGAAAGTAATATTCAGATTGACATTGGTAGTGACCTTCATCCTCCTTCACTGCATTCCCGAGAAGTAACCGTTTTCCATGACCATTAATTATTAATATGTCAGAACCTTGATGAATCCGCTTCCTTCAGTTGGAGATCTCAAAAGTGTTTTGGTGTTTGTGAACATCCATCTGTAGGTACTGTTAACCTTCTATAATCTCCCAGCACTGACATATCAATTATTGGTCCCAAAGATTGTGAAGAAGCAACTGTCCATGAGGCTTCTTTGTGCAAGACCAAAGCAATAGTATACTATTATAAAAGCAACTTAAACAAAATGCCATGACTTCAGCATGTTTAAATTTCATAGGTGACTTTCAACTGTATTCACATAACACTGTCTGAAATTGCCTCAAGTAACTACTCCAAAATTGCAATTTCTTAAATTGTTGTATGGCACTTGTTGTTGTGCACTGCCTCATTGGCCGTTTTTTGATTTGGTTCAACGTCGCTCAAAAAGTTTTATAAACCCCACATTGGTGGTTTTGTGCTAAAAGCATTATATTCTATTTGGTTTCACAGTTTTCATGCACGGGTTGCCTTCCTGACTTCCTATTCATGCTGTTTGAATGCAATTGAACCCTGTTAAATTTATCTTCTAGAGTATAATATGCCTGCACTAATCTGCATGGAATGTTTAAATTTCATGGCTCAATTTTGGTCACAACAGTAAATTGTACAATTGTACAAATAATAATTTATTGTCATTGATGTTTAATATAAGACTAGGTTACCTCTAAGCAAATCCGTTTTTGCAATCAATCAATTTTAATGATAGCCACCACCTGTTTAAAACCCAACGGACATTCTAAATTTCAACCATAAAATTTTGGTCTGGCAAATCTTGAATTTTTCATCCTATTTGAAAAAGTAAATTTTAACTTTACCAAATGCTTCCCAAATGCTTCCAACTAAATATTCCCCAGCATCTGCATTTTTGTTTCTTACTTTTACTCTGCCCCTGTGCTTTGTGACAAGACACATACCTATATAAATTAACAAATTATTTCTCTTTATAGTTTGATTTTTTATTCATGTCGTAATGCATTTTTCAATGGTACAAATTCATTGGTCAGGGGATATGTGAATAAAACTAAAAAGCCGTAAATGCTCAGCCTCAACTTAGTTCACTGAATTGATGCTGTAAGCCATTTTATATGAACCTTTTCCATCAAATTTTTAAGGTTTCATACAAGAATCATTGAAATAGATTGTTCATAAGTCTGAGACAGGGCTATGGATTCCTTCCTTTGTTTGGAGTCAATCAAAGACTGGATAAAAGTGTCATGAATATTGAGGCCGGGTGAACCTTTTAATCGGAGGAGGATTTCGGCCATGAAAACTCATGTACTGAGTTTCAATGAGTGACAAAAACTCTTAGTACTTAGACAAGTATTGGACCAAGATTCAATGCATTATTTCTGACAAGACAAATAAATATAACGCTACCTCCATTTTTCTATATTCCTCAATGACGTAAAAGAACTTTGGCGGGCAATAATTACTTATTCCTATAAGTTTTTCTTCCTTATTTGAACGGTTCAGATTGGGTTTTTTTTTTTTTTTTTTTTTTTTTTTTTTTTTTTTTTTCACGTTTGGTGTTTGGAATTTTTCAGTGCATTTGCCTTGCATTTTGTTCGTGGAGAAAAGGACCTTTTTTGTGTGTCACCTTTGTGTTGCTGCCATAAGGCAGGAAGACAATGGGAGCATTCTGGGTCCACTGTTGTTTGTTGATGTCTGTTGTTGATATTCTGATGCTGTTGAAATGTGGCACCTTAAAATCTGGCATACTTTAAATGGATTTAAACCAAACTTGAGTCATGGTGCAACATGGGATCCCTCATTGTGGATGAGGGTCAAAGGGCCACATACCAAGGTCAGGGTCATTTTGAGGTCAAGTTTAAGATAGGCTGAAAATGTAAATTGTCCTAAAATTGAAAGTGATGTTTTCATTGGAACCAAACTTGAGTCATAGGTCAACATTGGACCCCTCATGTTGACGAGGGGGTCACATGCCAAGGTCAAAGGTCATATGAGAACCTATCATTACAAACCACAATGGCAGGGGACACATGCGGTATGAGGGACTGCTGATGTATTTTAATTATGGCCTTAATCTGATCTGGTATCGTCACATAAAATTTCATTTTATTGAAGGGTAAAAGTATACCCAAATATAAAAGTATAGTATTCTAACGAATAGAATCATCGAAACGACCCCAAAAATTTATGTGAAAAACTGACAGGATAAAAAATCCTCTATTATCATATATTAATGACATTTTGGTTATATATTTCTGAAAAAAGATGTTCCAAAATCCAAGTTGCCTCTAAAAGAAGGACAACAAAAATTATTTGAGCTGGCCAAAAAATTGAATTCCCAATAACCACTATATTAGCTTATGTTGCATATTCAGTGTCAGAACAATTTGTTGTTATTTTGATCCCATTACCAACGTGTGAAGTTTCAAGTTATCAGTTTCACCCACCTTTCATATCAATCACCATGTAGGAAAAGTTTTGTTGTTAGATGAAAGAATAACAAAAATAAAATGAGTGATGTCGACCTCATTTGACGTCACTTGTTAGATCATTGTTTAAAGCGGCACTGCACATTTCACAAAATGTGGGATTTTCTTCAATGCTCACAAATGATAGCCTAGGACCTTGGAAGAACAGATATAGTTTAGGGAACTAAAAATAACATACTTAAAACAATAGGGGCATTAATAAGAGGCCAAAACATCCAAGGTATTTGAGGCTAACTTATAACTTTCAAGGACTCCTACTCATTGATATTAAAAGCCACAAAAGTCAATACCAGTTCAAACAGGGTGGATGCCGGGCAGGCCCTAACCAGGATTTTTTCGGGGATGGCGATTTTTTTTTCAAAGGGGGTACTTTTTCCCCAAATTTGTGCCCTTTTGCTTTTTTTTTTTACTTTTTTGGGGGGAGCATATATTAAAAATTGTATTAAAAAAAACCAAAAAAGAAAAATTTTTTGACAAAATAGCATAAAACCCCAATTTTTCTTTTTTGCATCGCTCCACTCCCACTCGCAAAATCAATTTTTCGCCTTTTTGAGCCCGTATAGGGTTTTGGTGTGGCTTGCTGCCCCCCTCCCCCTTCCACCCCTTCCCCCCCCTCCCCCCCCCCACACACACCACACACAGGCCTGATGCCTCGGAATCAACTCTGGGGGCTTGTTCCTTGATAAATGCCATTTTTCCGTTGTCCTGGGTGAATTATGACTCCGGAGTCATTAAGTCATTCTGTTCTTAAACCCATAGGGCAACTGATTTTGGGCTTAATATCATTTTCAGGTGACGGCTAATGTAATAAAAGCTTACAACTATGCAAAAATATTAATTTGAAAAGTCGTGAGGGCCCTACTATTTTTTCAATGTGTCGTGTCAATTTAATATATGCTGCTATTTAAAACACTTATTTAAACCAATAATTGTATGATTTGACTCAGAAACAAATAGCAACAAAACAACTTTTGGTTTTAATATACTGTGAAATTTTCCAAAAATATTTATTGCTATTATACAAATTCCATGGGCTCGTGGGGCACATGTCGCCACCCGGTGTGCCCCTTTGTGGCAGGAATTACCGAGTGTTGCATTCTGATTTTGCAAAAAACATCCACTGGTACCAGCAGTATCGTTTTTTGCTGTTGTACTTCGCTGTGTCAGTTCTTTCGGGAGGGCGTCCCCGACTATGCCCATTAAAGAAGGCACTGGCAAATGAGGTACTGTTAAACGAATCATGCCTTTAATGAAACTCTCTTGTTAGTCCTCGAGTGTCTTTTGCTGACCATTGCCCAGCGTTTGTGTCTCAAAATGGTGTAATAAGGACTGAATTTGTCTGGGAGCAGTACATCAAACAACAACGGCCTGGGGGGGCAGACTAGTTAGTATAAGAGAGCAATTGAAGCTTACCCTAACATGGAAACTGAGCTTCTGCCCATAAACTCTGAACAGACTGTATCTTACAATACCCTATTTAAAGTGAGCAAAGATGCTACTAATGGTCGGTTTTAAATGTCAATAATACTAGTTTAGATTTTAGTGTACCAAGGTTAACAGTACCAATGAAATCAAAATAGCTTTGTTCTCATACAGATATTATTGATGAAGGATGTATGATAGTCCTGAGATACAACACTACTACTAACAGTCAAATACATTCCTCAATAGAACAAATTAATTAATGAAGACCCTTTATTTTAAAATCTGATGGTTAAATGAGATGATTTGTACTTAAGGAAGGTTTATAAAGGATAACTGCAAATATGCGACACCAATACAATTGAATAAAAACTGCTTGAGGGCAGATTTGATTGCTCAATACCTTAATTTTAATCATTCATAGTTTTGCCAAAAAAATTTGATATAGTGAAAGTTATCTGAGTCGAATTATCCCACGTTACCATAATTGGTATAGAAGAAACTGTTTTTAAGAAACACCCCCTTTCAACTATTATAATAACATTGAAGGATATATTTTGAGTATACAACTAGAATAGATACTATTTGGTTGGTGTGAGGTAGCTTACATCTCAGACAATATAAATATACCTTAAGAACTGATTTTAACAATTCAAATGAAAATCTTCGAAACATGTTTTATTGAGATAGATCGAGAAAATAATAGAATATAATTGTTGGCATTATATATAGACACCAGCATAATTCAATAATAGAATTTATCAGAATTAGAATTATATTATAAATACAATTAATTTTTGAAAACACAGTAACCTATTTGCTTGGTGCTTACAACAGTGACATTTCAAGATCATGAAAAAAATTGAAGATTTCATTAACATTGTATACTCTATCGTCTTACCTACCCATTAATACTCAACCTACTAGGGTAAAAATCAAAGCCGCAACTTTAATGACATATTTTTAGTAATAATCAATGTGGTAATGTAACTAACGGTGTTCTATATGGTGATATAAGTATCATTTTCCTAATTTTACATTTATCTACTATTAAAATGAATTATAATCACACTTATGAATCCAACTGTATTAGGAGGGATTATGCTATCACTAATATTCAAAATCTTAAAAAGGCCTCGCCAAATTTGACTGGAACAATGTACTTTCAAAACAGGTAATGTTAATGACTCTTATAATACCTTTATTGTTATTTTAATGATATGCTAAACATGTACAACACCACTAAACATAAACTAGGAAAAAAAACAAATAACTTTAAATCACACATGGTATCTAAGAATTAGTTAACTTAATAAATAAAAATATTTAAAGTGTTTAAAATAAACAATATTTAGGAAACCTCACCTCAAAATAAAACCAAATACAAGGCCTTTTTAAAAATAAGGTAAAAAACTTTTTAAGAACTGCCAAAAAATTTTATGCATTAAATTTGAAAAGAAAAAGGCAATATTAAAAGCACCTGGAAATTTAACAATATTTTTGAATAACAAAAAAAGAAAATACTTTCAATGACTTTCTTTATTAATATTGGTCCAAATCAATTACTGCAAATACCCAACTCTAGAGGCCCATTTCTCTTCCTTTCTTTCTAATAATCCAGTCCGGATCAAGGTTCTTTACCCTATACTGAAGATGAAATGAATTGCATGTTATTCCTTATTAAAATCTGATAAGTCCTGGATATATGATGAATAACAGCATTCTTATTAATAAAATTGCTTCTGAATTAGCTGTACCACTTTACTATTATTTTCAATATGTCACTTAATTCTGGAATTGTTTCAGAAAACTAAACATAAGTCAAAAATTTTTTCCTGTTCATAAAAAAAGAAGAAAGATAATGTTCACAAATTATAGACCAATTGGCTGTATTGGTAGGTTTTCTAAAATTCTTGAATGGCTTGTATTTAACAGAGGGATATCATTTTATGAACAAACCAAGATATTTCAAAAGCATCATTTGGGTTTTAGATCACAAGCATGATACGTCAATGGCATTGCAGAATTAGTTGATACTTTAGCTTCAAATGTCATGGTAGATTACAGCTGGGGTATTGTTTAGATTTATCAAAAGCATTGATACTATAGAATCATGATATTTTGCTATCAAGCTTTCACATTAAAATGATTAGAGTGTTGTGCTAAATTTGGGTTTTAAAAGTTTCTTCGATAGAAAACAATATGTAATTATAATTCTCATGGAGTCTTTCAGAAAAATCTATGGACTGGGTAAGCCTCCGGTTCTATTCTTGGCCTTTAGGTTTCATAATTTATGAATGATATACCAAATGGCTGCTACCAAATCTATTCAGTTTCTTTCTGCTATGCCTACTATTGCATTTTACTCAATCAAATGTACAGATTGTGAAGGAACATTATGAATGATGAATTGGAATTCAAACATGGTGTTCACTCAAAAAGCTTCATTAAATCTTTTTAAAAAAAAACCAACTATATTCTTTTTGGAACTCATACAAAAACCAACAGATAGGAAACAATATGTAATTATAATTCTATTGAGTCCTTCAGAAAAACTATTGACTGTGGAATTCCCTCCCGGGTTCTATTCTTGGGACCTTAGGTTTCACTAATTTATGTACATGAGGATCCCAATTGCTGCTCCAATTATCATTTATTCTTATCAGAGATACTCGTGCATTTTACACGCAATCAGAATGTTACAGATTTTTTGATGACATTATGATGATGGAATTGGGCAAATTAATCATGGTTTTCAATCAAATAGCTTTCATTAAATCTTAAATAAACCCCTATAGCGTTTTGGAACCATACAAACCCAACCATTAAATGATGAAATAGAATTTAAGATAGATAATATAAAATAAATAAAGTTGTATTCACAGTGAATTTCTTTGTATTGTAATTGACCAAAATCTTTATTTGGAAGAGGCATATTAATAATTTGAGCAAAAAAAAACAATGTTCTAGAAGTATTGGTGTACTGGCAAAGTTAGACACTTCCTTCCGGAATGGGTACTAGTTAAGTTGTATAATACTCTTTAATATTCTTCCTTATATTAATATGCTTAACAGTTTGGGGGGAACTGTCTGGTAAAGTTGATACGAGAAGATTCACATACTGCAAAAGCGTGCTTTTGAGATTAGTGGAAATGTGAATACAGAGGTTTCATCAATTCCGCGTTTATGAATTAATGGCATTGAAAATGTCATGATTTATATGATTTAGACTTGTGTACTTTTATGTACAAACTCTACAATAATTCCTCCCTAATGCTTTGAATAACATTTTACAGCTAATTCTGATTAATCATTCATATACTCTAGACATGCTTCTGATTTCAGATTCCAATTTTACAACTTGGAATTTTGCGGAAACAATTCGATACTGTGGTGTTAAATATGGAATAATATCCCTTCAATGTCAAAATGCAAAAAACTGTTAAAATATTTAAATCTCATTAAAAGATTACTATTAGATTAATATATTCATCACATTTAAGGTAGCTGGGATTTTACAGGCCTTTGGCTAGTACTCAGTTTCCCTCCACAATGCAATATTAAAATTTTAAAAATGTCTTATTCATATATTGTAAAATTGTTGTAATAATACATTATTGTACTTTTGTTTGTTGCAATTTTACATATTTATTGTTATTGCTCCAGCTGTACCAAATGTTCAAATATACATTGTATGACTTACATCTGTTTGTTGTAGTGGGTCACATACATAATTTTGAAACAAGTTCACATCATATATTAAACTACATCTTAGTAATATAACATGCGCCCAAGAATTTAAAGTAATTTCCTTAACGATAGACCAAAAGTAATGATCAAAGAGGGTAAAGCTTTTGGAAAATAACACCTCACCGCCGTCTTTTCTTCTATGACCAGACTAGTAAATTTAATAACGGAATGCAATCAAAACAATAGCAAGATATAATAAAGAAGGCCAAACCAGATCTCTTTGGGAAGTTATCAAAAATGAAATCACGGGGCAAACGATTAAATATGCTTCTACAAACAAAAAGAATTGAAAAAAATCGAGAGATGGTTTTAGAAAAAGAAATTGCTCATAGAAACTCCTTCACTGAAAAAGCCACTGAATACAACACTAATTCTTTAAAAAAGAAAAACAAAATCAGCTGGAAGCAATATTGTGAAGAAAGAGGCTAGGGATCATTGTCAGATCACGAGCAAGATGGTCGAACAGGTGAAAAAAACACTAAACAATTTTTTGGAATCTAGAAAAAACGGAATTTGTCACATAAATCATTCCAAAGCTTGTTCTTGATAATGTGAATCGCTCACAAAACCAATGATATCTATAAATGAGGAAGTACATTTTATTCCAGTTATAATAAAAGTGAACCTAACGATGCAATCCCTTCGCATAATTATATCCCAAATAACTGCAGAAAATGTTTTTGAAAACTGGGAAGAATTTTTGGTGAAGGGTGAATTATCTACTGATGAATGTGCTAACATACCAGTGTGAAATCTATGAGTAATAATAAGATTCCTGGGTGTGACGGTATCCCAGTAGAATTTTATAAAATATTTTGGGCTGGATGTTAACATTATCTGATTACGCTTATAGTTAAGCACCCGTGTTGGGCAAAGAGCGTTGACCCAAAGAAGGTGGAGTGTATAACTCTTATTCTCAAACAAGGCAAAAAATCCCACCTATCTAAAAAATGGCGTCCCACTCTCTTCTAAATGTGATTATAAGATTTTGTGCTAACGCCGCTTGCCAATAGACTTAAAAATGTTTTAAACGACAAAATTAAATCGCTTCTCAGACCAAACTGGCTTCATGAAAAATCGGTATATTGGCGAGAATATCCGCCTTGTTTTAGACCATTAAGTATATACTCGGAAACTGATATTCCAGTGTTCTGTTTTCTGGATTTTGAAAAAGCCTTGATTGATTTTAGATGGTCTTGTGTGAAAAGGCCCCATTGCCTCTTAAATGTTTGGTCTCACAATTTTTAATGGGATTTCCACACTTTATCATCATATAAGCATCTGCATAATTAATATGGTCATGTCTCTCTAATTTTTTAACATTACTAGAGGTTTGTCGTCATGGCTGTCCTTTAAGCCCATCTTTTTTATCTGACGTCAGAACTGATGGCTATATGCTTAGAAATCGAAAAAACATAACATGGAGTGTCAAAATTGATAAAATAGAAATTAAAGGTGAGTTCTTACGACGCTGATGATGACTACACTTTTTTTTTCTGTATGGTAGTGAAAAAAATCGATATCCTCCACTTTTGATATTCTTTGATAGCTTCTGTGCTGCATCAGGTAATTGAAAATACCTTTAGTAAATCAGAAGCAATGAGCTTGGTCCCTTAATAGCAAGTATCTGTCAGCCCCTATTGGTAAGGGTCTCTCCTGGACCAAGGGTCCAGTGAAGCTTCTGGGTGTTTTTCTAACACATAATGAAGCTGGATATTGTTTTCATTTGAATTTTACCCCACACTAGATAAAATTAAACCTTTTAAATTTTTTAGGTTTTTTCTTTTTTTAATAATTGAAAAATTTACAATTGTGTTAAAGCTTTTAGCCTTATCTCAGCTGACTTTTTATTGACTGTTTTACCTAATCCACCTCAAAAGTTTATCAATGAAGTAAATAAAATTATCTACAATTTCCATGGAATGAAAACCAAACAAAATTATCGCAAGGTTATTATCAATGATTTTGAACATGGTGGTCAAAATGCCCTGATTTAGTTAGTTCCAAAAAGGTCTGAAGCTCATGGGTTAAAAGACTTATCAAGATCCACATGAGGCAAATGGAAGTTTTTATTGACTTCCTCATTGAATTCTGCTGGTATTAAAGACAGTATTTGGACTTAAATATATCTTTCTAAAGATTCCCATTTCAATATTTAAATACCCAATTTTAAATGTGATGTAGTTAGAGCTTGGTTGGACTTTAAAGGGCATAAGTGTTATTAACCCCGCACAGAAGTATGTATAAATTCCAGATTAAACAATCAGAAGTGTGTTTTTTACAAGTCATGGTTTAACAAAGGAATTTTGAACGTTGAAAGACCTGCTCGGTTCAGCCCATGGGTTTATCCTATTTACATAGTAATTTTTTCCAACGAAAATTTATGCATTAATTTGTAATTTTTATCCAATATCACTGTCTGTGTCAAGGCAATTCCAAATCCTGAAGCAGGCAAATACATGACGAATTAAATTGGGGCTCAGTATACTCAGCATACCTGATACATTCATCATTGGTTAATATTTTTGCAAAGCCGAAAAACTTCAAAATTAGCATCACTCTATTGTCAATCGCTTGCCGGAGCCCATAATGGGTGTCGACAGAAGTGGGTCCTCATTGTGGGGGGAAACCCTGAATTGGGTACCTGGTGCAATCAATAAAATAAGATTCCTTTAACAAGTCACTATGATCCCAAATGTACCATATTTCAATTCATCAAATTTATTAACTTTCTTATTCCCCCAAAATTCATTTTTTTTAAATTGGTATATAATATACTGATATTTGTATCGTTTGTAAATCAAACCAGAAAATTTGCGACTTTAATTTGTGAATTTCAAAGAGTAAGATTTTTCTGGAACAAATATTAGACTGGGTAAACCTTGGACTTTTTGCTCTGATAATAATCCCGTTGATTCAACTGCTAAAAAAACCAAATATGCTTTGGAATTTTGTTCTAACCAAAAGTCTTGTTTCTTCCTATTAGCGAAAAATTTATATTGTCAGTGTTTGTCATCATGATTTAAAAATGGGCCGGAATTTCCTTTAAAATTTGATAGTAGTACAATTCATTTGTGGTTACAAATCTGAAATAAAAATTGGCTTACATATTCGTTTTTGAGAAAAAGACTTTTTAAAAAGTACATTTTTGCTCAAAATTTTACAATTATTATTAACCACGCAACTCTAATGGGAAAATGTGATTTACCGATACTAAATTGCTCCAAAAAGATAACAAAGGGGCCAAGACTTTTTTTTCTGATTTGCACATATGTGTTTAGGGTCTAAGTTGCATACTTGAAAATACCGGGAAATAAAAAAATGGTGTCCCGTATTAGTTTTCCTTCCTGAATATCGCTGAAAAAGGACATTTTAGAGGGAAATTTCCATCTTCACTCACTAGAGACGCTGGTCTCCGCGGATTTTAAAAACGTCCTATATGTCAACCCAGCAAATAAAAATGGGTGCGTAAGGGTGAAACGCTTAATTAATCAGGCGCGTTCTTAGAAACGTCCTAGGAACACAAGTTCTACGTGTTTTCCAAACGCTTTACGAATTTGCGTAAATGCAGGAGTGGAAAATCGCTCATGAATTTTGCGACGCTTAAATCACAAACGAATGCACACGCTTGCTCATCGCCAGAGTTTATTAAAGTTCGCTTGCGCTTAGTCTAGAACCAAATCATAATGCCAACACCTTAAATCAGAAGTAATCAAGAAATTGAGTCATTGAATATTGCAAGTTTTTAAAAATGTTGTAAAATGTCTATTCTGTGGAAAAAAGCATAGCATATGCTGGAGGTAATATTGAGTGTTTTTTTCCAAAATAATGGAAAAACCTTTTTCCCGTATTTTTTCTAAATATCATATGTCCATGTATTATGTGTCGAAGGGGTCGCTATCCCTACTCATCATTTAGAACAACATACATGTGGCTTGAAATGTGGGCTGTATACTTGTCAGTCAAAAAATGTCTTTGTCCATTAGTCTTCCCTGTGCAGGTGTTTATCTATACGTGTATGCTATTGTTGATCACTTAGTCGTTATAGAGAGGCACAGTGCTATGGTAGATCAATCACTCTAACAATTAAATGGTGATTATCGTTCTGCTTATATAAGGGGCGGACTTTTTGGATGTGTTATATGTTACCTTCTCCACAAAACCAGGACAAGTCGCCAGAGTACTTAAGGAGAAAGAGATCAATAACTTGTGTCAAACCATATAAAACAACAGAATTTCAAGGCATTATATTGATTTGTTGATGGACAAAAGGAAGTACAATGTTTAAATGTTATACATCATTTTTAGCTTGTTTTCTCACCTCAGCATTTCAAAGCTCTTGCAGCTTATCTCAAAATTAAAATTTTCCGACTTTATCCGGTTTTCGTGGGAGCAGGTCACATATGGTTGACCAAGTAACAGTTAGACAGGTGTATGGTTTTTTAGTCCCTATACATTAGCTGGCTTGGGGTTTGGTCGGGCAAAGTAACTTCCGCTCACGTAATCATTATTACTTTAAACTAGTATAGATAGGATTTTTTTTTTCCTTAAATATTATGGTGTTAAGGAGAAACTCCTCGGTAAGGTTTTAACCAGATGGTGTCGCCCATCCCTCCTTATTATGGCATATCCCACTGTACTACTGCAATATTTGATCTCAAGGATCTTAAACACTGTTTGCTTATTTCCACATATGTTATAGGCAAATCCTACACCAAAATGTCAAATGATCCGCCATTGCCTGGGGCCTTCAACCCGGACCTGCCCAGATCTTTTGTAGTCTGTGCCAAGCTTGTTAAGTATAATTCAAAAGTTAGACTTATCTGCCAACATTTGGGTGAATTCAAGCAGGATGCACCCCAGTGTGCGGCCAGTGAGTGTTGGAATGTGAAAAACTGGATTAAGTGTATTACAATCATCATCTCTCTCATAAAGATATCTTTTTCGGGGCCACTACGCTGGTTTGGAACCTTGCCCTATAAATGCTTGATTTCTATTGTGGGTTCAATTGGCTTTGATGCTGCTTGTAAGGGTTTATTCCAATATACCTTCGATGCCGGCCAGTGCATGGTTGATTTATCCATTGTTGTTCAGTGGATTATATCCTACGAATCAATCTCCATTAAGGTTATTTGAGGCAGAGAGCACAAATTATATCAACCTGCAGCCAACAAAAAGATTCTAGATAATCTTGCACGCGGAACAAAAGAATCTTGATAATTTGTGCACTCCATCTTCTGGTAACTTCAGACAAACCTCTAAAACCGCGAATGATTCGTAAAATACCATTCTCTGACAACAATGATAATCCAATTATACAACAATGTACCATCCATTCCATAAGCACGTTCAGGGTGGTTGGACAAAGTTTATCCTAATGTGTGAAATGGCTTGCTTGAGTGACTTTTCAATTCCCCAGTTTCTCCTGACCTCTATATAATATTTTTTTTTCAATTCAATGACAACCTATGGGTTGGATAAGTGAGTTTTTCTGATCAAATTGAAAAAAAACCTAACTTTTTTCAAATTGGGAAATTGAAATCTGTACCTAGTCACACTTTAAAAACATAAAATTTTTAAAAAAGAAAATTTAATTTAACCCAAAAATCTTTTATATCAACCTAAAATCGTATTCTATGAAACGTAAGATTTTTCAAAACCTTTTGGGTATTAGCGATAATTTTTTTTTTCGAAAACCATGTTTCTCAAATATATTTCAATCAACTCAGTGTTTTTAAGTAAAACCGTCAGTTTAAACAGTTTACTTAAAAGAGATATCATTTTAAAGCTAGGCAAATAGTAAATTTCAAAAATCTCCGCACTCACCAGAAGCAATTTAGTACCGTGTCATTCTCAGTTCAAATGATCACTGACAAACTCAGACAAACTATTGAAGAACAGTAGGGTTTTATGAATTACAAACTTTTCAGTCAATAATTTATGCTTTCCCTCGATAAAAAGTAAGTTTTCAATAAAAAAAAAACAAGTTTTGTCACCTAAACTAAATTTTCAGTTGAAAACAAAGAGCTTTCCAGTTAAAATACTACTAATTTTTCCCGAAAAAAAAATATTAAAATTAATTATACAAAAAAATGTGTAACGAGTATGAGAATTTAGCCTGCCCATACTTGTCATAACTAATACCTACTGTTGCCAACGTAGAGACGCCCTCTGCCCCCCCTGAAAAATTAGTGATTTTTCCTGCACGTGTGTCAATACATATAAAACAACTAGCCTATAACTATTATACTATAACTAAGCAACAAAGGTTTTTAATGTACGCTAATTTGGCGGATTTAGGGGCGCATAAGATACCTACGTATTGTAGATCGAAAATATAGAGAATTGACCATTGTACGCCCGCACCGGGGGAAGTACATTAGTTGCCAACCTACCCCCTCCCCCCCCTCTAGCTGGGGGGAAAATTTGGTCAACCATGGGCGGCTTAGGAGGGGGCGTGAACTTTTTGGCTCCACCTGTGATGTTGCCATCTCGAACCCGAGACCGCTCTACCCTTTTGTCTTTTCACAGGTAAAACAGAAAGGAAATGGTTCGACGCTGACTGAAACGGCAGGGAGGGGGCCCAAAAGTCGAAATTTATCCTCAAGGTTTCATGGGGAGCGAGACGCCAAAAAGAAAGTGGGAATTAATAGGGAGGGGAAGGGGAAGGTCTTCCCAGTGAAGGAAGGGGTGACGTGCGACGGACGGGTCAACACACAAAAAAAAACATATGGATCAAAAGAAACGAAGACTACGGCTAGAAGAAGAGGGTGGATAAACAAGGGGCAAAACGACGTAGGTGCAGGGGAACAATGAAGCGGGGCCAGAAAAGAATTGGGGGAAGGAAGGGGAAAAATAGGAACGTGTGAGAGATGCGACGAATCAGAGCAGGAAAAAGATGAGAATACCGTAGGGACGGACGTGTGGAGCGCGCGGGAGGGTTGGAGTCGAGGAGGAGTGGATTCGGAGGAGAGAGAGTGAATGTGTTTGTTAGAAGCATAGCGAAGAGGAGGAGATGGGCGGCTGGTAGAAATTGTGAAACCCATCCCCGGAGCAAAACTAGATGGGCTTTTTCCGTGTGCCAAAAAGAGGGGGGTGGGGAAAGGGGGAGGAATGGAAGGAAGTGGAAAATGGGATGGGGAGGGGAAGGGACGTAAAGAGAAGAATAGAAGGCGGAAGGGGAAAGAAGTGTTAAAGGGAAAAGAGAGATCAGCCGCTAAGGAGGAAAAAAAAAAGGAGAGAAGGACAAAAGACAAGGAAAAAGAAGTTCCAGAAAAAAAGAAAAGGGCCTCCCACAGAGGCTATTTAATGACCTTAAGGGGGGTAGTACCTTCACCGCCGTCCACGTCCGCCCCAGGACAGAGCTGTTGTCTTTTCCCTTGGTACAAGCGCGCACAATTTCATACCCGAGAACGGATGAAAAGAAGGATTTACAGGATCACTAGGAAGAAAGCGTGATGTTGACACGAAAAAGAAGAAAAGCGGAGGAAGAGGGGGGGCAGGGGGGACCAAACAAAAACTTGACAAGTAAAGGGGAAAAAAATAAATCTAACGATCAAAAAGAAAAGATGAAAAAAAAAAGAATCGCGAGACCTAAAAACAAATAGCTAATAATTTACAATATCTTTTACCATATCACAGCAATTCCGTTTTTCACGAAATTTACTATTGTATTCCCTCCGTGCAAGGAGAAGATCCACATTGGTCCCTCCGTCGAGCTTTGTTTTCCCACCCAGTCGACGGTCGCCTGTCTGTTTTTGTGGTGGTTTTTCTCGCCCTTCGTGCACTGTGGTTCCGCTGGCACTCCCCGTTCTGTTCCCCTTTTTGCGTCTTGCCTTGGTAGCACCGCGTACTGTATAAATGGGGGTTAGGGATAGGGGGGGGCCTAAAGGGGAAAAGGAAAAGGGAGTGCGGAGGGTCATGCACGCCAAGCAACATGGGAGATGAGGGAGACAGGAGGAAAGGTAGCGGGACGAAGGGAGGTGAGTAGACTTTATCTCCCAGGGGACCCGGTGGCCGTGTTCCTGTTTTCGGGGTGGGTAACAGAACTGTAAAAAATGTTAGCACGTTTTTCGGAGGTGAAAATCTAAAAAGGGAGGGAGGATAATATAATAAGTTTCCTCCAGATGAAAGTCGGAACCTTGTGTTTTATAATTGATAGCTGCAACGACACCATGGGAATTAGGAAATACTCGTCCCTTTCTTTAAATAGGTCCCTGCGAGGAAGAGGAGGGCTAGGGGAGGAGGGAACACCGACAGTTTATGGCGATCTTTAGTGGATGCCGGTTTGTATTTCCCGCTGGGTGAAGGGTTTGACATTAACCACCGTCGAACCAGGGCCGCACATCATGTCCTGTTTGGCCTTTCTCCTCTATGACGTGTTTTTAAAAACGCGGAAGGTAGCGGAACCGCCCCTTCGTCGCGTTATCCCTTATTCTCGCTCCCCCGGTATTCTGCGTACGGACGAGCTTAAAGGAAAATTCCATGCAGAGAAACACTGGAGCGTTCAGATTATGAAAGTTTAAAAAATCAAGGGTCCACGATCTAGTTTTGTTCCTGGGGCGCTCCAATTTTCCTACGTATCGCAATGGCGAGGGATCGGTTGTGATCTCTAGTCCCTCATGTCGTATTGGTGATGTTGATAGAGAGGTAGTTATGAGGACTTGGTGAACGGGGGCGCCGGCGTGGCAACTCTGGGGTGAGGTATGTTCGATGGGGAAGTATTCCGGAGTTAAGAGTGAGGAGCAGAAAGAAGGTGGGATGGAAAGGATTATCTCCACGCGGTGCGAAGCTTTTCGCCTAGTTGGTTCCTGGAATGCTTTTCCTCTCTCTGCGCTTTATTTTTTTCGATGACCTTTTTATGAAATAATGCTTTTTGCTCATCTAGAAATCGAAAGAATAAAGTGTCAATTTAAATAGAGTAGAAATCTGTAAAATTTATGTGGCAAGGTCTAAAATTCATATTGTTAATGGTAGAGTGGATGGAGAATAAAAATGGCGAGTTCACATTATAAGGTTCAAGGTTGCTAGTGTTGTCGTATTTTACCTCATCGTTCTGATCCTTCTATTTTTTGAAATATTTTGTAATTTTCTTCAAGTGGAAATCGAGTAGAATCGGATCCTATGCCTTTATGTGGGAGATTAAAAAAGTGCGTTAACATTGCCCATGATACATAGCCTTATGTATCCAACAAACATTTGTTAATATCGTTGGAATGACGCAAAACTCACTGATTTTCGGACAAAAATTTTCAATCACGAAACTAAGCGTAAACTTGATCATGGCATGTGATACTTTGAGCTCAATATTATGCTGATATTGATGTTTGTGTTGGTGAAATTTTGCATATTTTGGGTGCGTGTGCAAATTCAGAAAGTTTTCGAATCACAACCATTAACTGAGACAAAAGATCAGATTGCTGGTTTTGACGATGATTGTAAGTTAAGAAGTCCGAGATGATGCGACTTTGAGAAAGTTCAGGGGCGTTAACGTCGTTATAATTTGAGCTATATACACAATGTAGAACGGGAGTATCAACAGTTGTGTGTAGACCGTAAAAAAGCCTCTTACGTGAAAAAATCTGAAGACATCTTAATCAAAGAATGTACTGACTCCAAATCTGTTTTGGGCAATTCTCAGAAATCACTCAGTAAAAGTAGGTCAACCAGGTGACGTAATACAATCGATGAATGGTTTGAATTTTCAAGGTCGCTTCTCTGTATTGACAATGCAGACCACATAGATATTAGTATTTTTGGGCGTATGATGACATTGTTCTAAACGATGATCAACGGATTCCTTCAACGCTCCATTTCTCATAATGAAATCCGTTCGTTAATTAAGAATTTTAATCAATAAGGCAGTTCTGGTCGGATGGATTATGTAGTGCGATATTAAATAGTCTATTGATTACTTATGCCCTCATATCTATGGGTCTAGTGTTTTAAATTTTATTTTGATAATGCATCTTTTCCAGAAGTTGGGGTTCATCTATTATTGTTCCCTTTTTAAAAAGGTAGTGTTTTATGATGTCAGCAATTACCCGTGGTATTCCTTAATAAATCTTTATGTGTAAACTTTTTTACAATATTTTGGAAACCATAGATTGAAGATTTTGTGAAATTATTTTGTTATTCCACAGAAGTCCACAGCAGGGTTTTAGGAAGGGTATAGTAACTATCCTATAATGCTTTTGGCTTTTGTACTCCCGCAATAATTCAAAAAACAGTTTTCGAGAGACAAAGTGTTGATTGCCTATTTTGTTGATTTTAGCCGTGCTTCCGACACTGTTTTTTTACGTGTGTTTTCAATCTGGTATTCAGGTAATTTCTGGATTTGCATAGTAAATATGTATAGTACAAATAAGAGCCGGCGGTTAGAATAGATCAAAATAGGTACTGGTTATTTTTTCATGTAATTCGGTCTAAGCTCACAATTTATTTCTCCATTTTTATTTTCAATTTTTAAATATGCTTATGTGGAAAGGAGGGAGGAGGAATCAAATAATTCTGGTGTAGAAATTAAGACGCTATTTTTTGCTGATATCATTGTTGCTTATTTCTGATACCGAAAAAAAAAACATTCTTCCGTTCTTGAGCATTTCTGTAATGGATGGGTGCTTCGATTTTAACATCACAAAAACAACAGTGGTTGTCTTCAGGAGAGGTGGTCGATTGGCCCGAGCTGAATGTGGTTTTTTGGAACGGTCCCACCCTAGAAAACGTTATCAAGTTACAAATAGTTAGGCATTGAATTCTCGACAGGAAATTCATGGGGAAAACCACCAGTACATTAGCTGAACAAGCAACAAAGCTATGTCCCAACTTAAAAGAGTTCTTAGAAATTAAATGGTTTTTTGCCCTCCTACTCATTTTTTAGGTCGTTCCGATGGAAAGACCTTATGCAGCATGATTCGTGTGGCTTCTGCGCGTCGGCGGCGCGGCGGCGGCGTCCGGCGTGAGCATTTCTTGTTCTGGAACAAATATCTGAGATCTATATGTCACACAGGCTGAAACTTGGTGGAAGGGTGGCATTGCTACAGATTCCATCAAACTGATTAGATTTACAACATCAGTATATATGCATTCTAAGTACCCCCCCTAATTTGCATAATTAAATTAGCATATTTTACCTATTTCATGATTTTCATTTGACCTTTTTGTGACAAAATATCTGGGAGTCATCTGTACGTCAACAGGGCTGAATCTTGGTGGAAGGGTGTGGGGCTACATATTCTCGACTGTTCATTACACAGTGGGATCCTATATAGGTGCCTTGTAATACCCTAATTTTCATAATTATTAGCATATTTACCTATTTTATTCATGATTTTCCCCCGAATTACGAAACTTTTATTGTGAAACAAAATACCTGGAGATCCGTATGTCATACGGGGCTGAAACTTGGTAGAACGGTGCGGGGCTACAGATTCTCAACCTGATTCGATTTACAACAGTGTATATATGCATTGTAAGTACCGTTTTGCATAATTAATGAGCATATTGACCTAGTTTCATGATTTTCATTTACACTTTTGAACAAAATATCTGAGATCTGTACGTCACACAGTGCTGAACTTGGTGGGCTCGATCTGATTTGATTTTGGGGTGTGGGTATGGGGTGTGGTCTTGGAAGTATGGTTGTTGCCCAGGTATGGGGTGTGGTCTGTGGGTGTTGTCCCTGGGTATGGTCCAGTGTGTGTGTCTGTGGGTGTGTGTGCTGTGGGTCAGGGGTATGGGGATGTGGTCAGGGTAGGGGTGTGGTCAGGGGTAATGGGGTGTGGTCAGGGTAAGGGGTGTGGTCGGGTATGGGGTGTGTCAGGGGTATGGGGTGTGGTCAGGGGTATTGGATGGTGTTGTCAGGGGTATGGGGTGTGGTACAGGGTATGGTGTGGTCAGGGGTATGGTGTGTGGTCAGGGGTATGGGGATGTGGGCCGGGGTATGGTCTGGCGTAGGGGGTTGTGGTCCTGGCGGTATGGGGTTGTGGTCTGCGGTTATGGGGGTTGTGGTCTGCGTATGGGGTTGTGGTCTGCGGTAGGGGTTGTGGTCTTTGGCGGTATGGGTGTTGTGGTCTGGCGGTATGTGGTTGTGGTCTTTGCAGTTGGGTTGTGGTCTGTCGGTATGGGTTGTGGGTGTTGGGATGGTCTGTGGGTGTTGGTGGTGGTCTGGGGGTGTTGGGTGTGGTCTGTGGGTTGGGTGTGGTCTGTGGGTGTTGGGTGTGGTCTGTGGGTGTTGTGGGTGTGGTTGTAGGTGTTGGTGTGGTCTGTGGGTGTTTGGGGTGGTCCTGGTGGGTGTTTGGGTGTGGTCTGTGGGTGTTGGGTGTGGTCTGGTGGGTGTTGGGTTTGGTCCGTGGGTGCGATGTGGTCCCTAGGGGTTGTGGTCGGAGGTATGGGGGTAGTTCTGGGTGGTTCATTGCATGTCGGCGGACAATTGCGAGGGTGTGGTGTGTGTGGTTCGGTGATATGGGATGTGGGCTTGGAAGTATGGTGGTTGCCCAGGTAATGGGTGTGGTCTGCGGGTGTGCGGGTATGGGGTCCGTGGGTATGGTTCAGGAGGTATGGTGTGGTCCGGAGTTATGGGGATTTTGGTGCGGGGTCTGGGCTGTGGTTGGGTAGGGGTGTGGTTTGGTGTGTGGGTGCAGGGGGTAGGGGTGTGGTCTGTGGGTTAGGAGGTGTGCTCCGGTGTATGGGGCCTCCCATGTGTGTAGTGGGGTGTGTCCCAAACAATAACCACAAGGGTGTGGAGATGTGGTCCGGGGTTGGCCGGGGTATTGCATAGGGCTGACCACTTGTGATGGTGTTGTTTGTGGTCCAGTGATATGGGGTGTGGTCTCCTATGGTTTCGAGAACATTACATATATCGAACGACCTATTTGGGCCGATTCCCTATTTGTTAAATTTTTGATGCAACAGTTTTGCCAATTTTATTATATGGGTCTGAACTGTGGGGTCATGGTCAATATCATGTTATTGACGTGTGCATACAAAGCGCATGCAAGTTTTTTTCTTGGGAGTTAATTACTCTAGTCCAAATAGTGCTGTACTCGGCGATTCTGGTAGAACAAACCGATTTATTGCTATCAATTGACTCGTTTAATCAAATTTGGTTAAAATTCTCAAACTCATGGAAAGTAGATATCTAAAAAAACGCATTCAGGTATTGTATAATTCTTGAATGATAATGGAAGACCCACCTGGGCCACATCTTTAAGAATATTCTTGTGTAGTTTTGGTTTTGGCTATGCTTGGTTAGCTCGGAGGTTGGTGATGAGACCCTTTTAAATGATCTTTTAAGCAGAGGGTTAAAGACATTTCGCATCAAGAGTGGATAGCGGATTGCAATCAAACAACGACGTTAACTACAGGCAATTTAAAGAATTACGTAATGTTGAAGTGTACATCACTGTGTTTAAAGATCACGTTGGAAAAGTGCATACTCACTTAGATGTCAAAGTCAATTGTTTTGCGGGTGAACAGGCCGTATAGACGATACTGCTTTTGATGATAGAGTTGTCAACTTTGTACTAGTGGTCGAAGTTGAAGATGAATTTCACTTCCTCTTCGTGTGTGTGATTTTCTTTCGGACTTAAGAGTAATATAATTTTCCGGCCTGTTATCACCTTGCACAGCATCCAAGAGCCTATATTAATTGTATGACCCCCACCCCCCCCAAAAAAAACAAAACAAAGATGGATAATCTTTGTTTGCAAATGGCAAAATTTACCCATTTTGCATTGAAAATCAGGATATGAAATTTGAAAAATGAACTATAAACCTTTTGTACTTTATCATTGTTATTAGATTTTTGTTTATGTAAATGGTCCGTTGGGCTTGTTTACTTGAATAATTACTCTTCCTGAGTAGCAGAACTGAAAAAAACACTTCTGTGATGTTTTTTTCTTCCCGTTTACCTAAACGGCCGGAAAACCACTTTACCGCACTTAGGTAGATTAAGAAACTGTACACACAATTACATGTGGCGGAGCCTTGTCCGTCGCTTAAGATTCCTTTTAAATTAAACAGCCAAACACTTCTTGTACATTTCTTCTCCATGATTTAATTATATTCATGACTGCAATTTCTCTTTTACAATCCACTCTCCTCAATTTCCCAAGACAAAGAACTTTGACTTTCATTCCTTTACACAAAACCACTTTTCTATTGACCAATCATAGACTAGCTTTGGTTGCACTGCAATGCATAATACCAACTCACATGGCTAGCACATGTGCTCTTTAGTAATGCCTTCCCATTAAAAGCCTTTCACAGCAAGCATGGGTCAGTGCACAACAAGGGCGTTTTCTCAGGCCCAACCCAAGCTTTTAACTTCATGCACTACCACCTTTGTTGCACTTTATATACTATGCAACATTAAGTAATATCAAAAAGTAACATTTTATATTAAAATTCAAATTTTTGTCAACAATAATTTAAGGCCCAGATACCTGTTTTCCACATTATACACCTGACAACATGACATGCCTCCCCCCGATGAAAGACTGTGTCAGTCTTCCAAATACGGAAAAGCCGTGTAAGGCCTATTATAAACATATCAATATACCTATGAATTCTGGTCATTATAGTGCAAATGAACAAGGCCTTCATATGTATAATAACACAAGAGTCAATTCAATCCATACATCCATACGGAAAATGACGATCCTTCTCAGATTTGCCACTATACGTGACCAGATGCCTCGTAGACTTCTGCTAGTAAATGTCAATACTGAAGATCATGTCGAGATTTGAAGAATTCGAACTTGTCCAATTACAGTTAGACATGTTCAACAAAACATCAAATATATAAATCTTCCCGAATCATATAGGGCGTTAGGGGTTGTGACAGACGGCAAATTAACAATTAAACAGTCCATATACAAGCCTCCATGACTTGAGAAATATAAAAATATTTGTCACACCCACAGTTATGTACTACTTCTTCTCAGGATAGAGTTATCAAACTCCGCGTGACCAGTGCGTTTGTCTCGCGTTTGCGTTTTGTCCGCAAAAGTCTCGCCACTAACGCGTTTAGTATAAACTGCTTTTTGACGACGGCCGAACTTTATCGCGGGAGTCACTAACGCGTTAGTTTGGCGTGATAGACGTGAAACTCTTGCGGAAAATTTCAGGGGAGTATCCCTTTGGTCATCCCCTTGAGGGGACGTTACTGCTATATTGATACTTTTAATACGATTAATCAGTATACAAAATCTTGACAATGACAACAGTAAGAATGTGACATTCCCCGTACGTGTTATTGGGAATATTTGCCACGTTTTGGTCAAGTGCATTGTTGCAAAACTCGCTATTCTCGATGTTACTTACATCACGTGCACCGATTCGTTGGGACTCCCATGAAGTTGACCATAATAAACAGAAAACTATCGTTCATCACACTGTACAGTGGAGGTAGTACAGTATATTACTCTTTTAGGCCTATAAATACTGGTCACGGCAAAACCCAAACAAAATATCTTGAAGTGTATTTTATATAATGAATGCAAATGAAAAGCAGTGGCCAAAAACTTAGAATATAAAAGTGGAGACTAACACTCAGAAGCTTTCCGGGATAGTCGCATGATGCTCTGAATTCTTTAGGGAATTCTCTGACATGACACTGCCGTCATGCAATGAACTGGGGTAATGAATAATTAACTGATACAAGTTAATTCTTTGGGCAATCAAATTCGGCATTACTACATGTACAATATTCATATTAAAATTAATGTTAAAATAATAGGCCAAGGTGGAGAAAAGAAACATTATATTACTGATTTTACGAGTGTTAATGGGAAAAAAAAGCCATGTAGAAATTAAAATGCTAGGAAATCGAACTGCATTGGGGACTCCCATATCATGCCCAATGCCAATAATGCCGTAAATGAGCTTAATTGCACGGCTTAATATTTAAAAATAAATCCCTCCGCAGTTTCCTCAAAACATGCCACATCAGAGGTCAGTAGCATCTGGATTATGTGTTTCAAAGTTTGTGTTCTACCGACATTTGTAGACAAACGGCCGCGAAATCCAATATCTTATTTAAAACTTGGATTTGGTGTTGCACTTCTCATTGCCAACGGGGGTAGTCCCTGGCATGACCCGGGCGTGGCTTAGATTGTTGAGATGAGAACTTATTTTGCAGTGGACGTGTCATCTCATCGTGATTTTTTGAATTCAGAAATGAGCATTGAATTTCACATGTTTCTATGTGAAAACGAAGAAGGCAAAAACTTACGAACAGAAAAATATGGAAAAAATATATTATTTCCTGCATCCTTGCAGTTGATGTATAAAAATCGCAGATATTTTCCGAAACAAATCACATGGTTAATTGATTCTCCTATCGACATGCATGTGCAAAGACAATGAGTCGGTTAACGGGTTTCGTACTTTGACTATGACAGAATTTAATTACGTCAGGATTAAATTACGACATGCAGGGAATTCCTGGCGTACCATTCCATTATACGGAATAGGGGGAGGGGGGAGGGGTCGAATTTCAATCACGTCTACCCGCATTATTTTTCCTCGTAACAATGTAAAAGTAATACGGCACCAACGACAAAAGCTGGGGAAACAGCTTGTGAGAGTGTTCCCCTTGTTAGTATTTCTTCCATATCAGAAGAAGCTATCAGAGCTCGGCGAAACTTTAACAATACGTCCCCTCCTTTTGAAAAAGGCCCAAGTGCGCACGCCACAATTAAGCTTTATTTAACTCAAGGACTCGCAATTTTAATTCGGAGAGGGGCCCGGAGGAGCGGTTCATTCCTGTGTTGGCACCCTGTTGTACATCTCAGCCGCCATATTTACTCCCAGTAAAAGTACCCATTTCGCCTCTCAAACTTGTAATTTGCAACGTGTATATGAAAAGTTTTATGGCACGCGAGCATGATCAAAAAAGAGTTTGGTATTCATATTGCCAAATTGCGTCCGCCAGGGCTTCAACGCAGTCCGGGTGTCGGCTGCCAACCTTCACTCACGTGCACGGTATGTACTGCTGGGGATTTCCCCGTATGTTTAAGATCCCGGTTTATGATGTAGGAGAAGTTTGCTGTATGTTTGTTTTCTTTAAATCGTGCTCCGCACACGGCTATGTGGTGGTAAATAAAAAACTTACAATTTTATCTACGAGTACATGGGGGATCTAGCTATCCAACGTATTATAATTGGCTTCTACCGTAGTATTCTATTAACCTTTGACTGAGATCACATGGAGGTGGGTGTGGAAGTCGTCATGGTGTTTTCTCGCAATTATAAATTCACTCATCTAGCTTTCATCATAAATACAAAGTACAGGACTTAACACATGTGTGTTGTTGATTCCAGTTGTCCTAGAGTGCTTAATTTTCGTTAAAGTCTGCAGCTAAATTGAGTAGAATCGGGCAAAAATTATTGTGATCGCAGCACGGCTGAAACATCGGACGATAAAATTTTCAGAAAATTCCATATTTTGATTTAGCAGTCAGGCCAAACGATTTTGCCGCAGCAGGTGAAGCTTGAAACATACATACATGGAATCTCATTGCGGTGGTAATCAGATTTTGATCTATTCGCTGTCAAACTGTTATTGCTTTGAGTAATTTATACAGATAAAAGACAAATGCCGGGACAATTATACAGCCTTTTAAATTAAGGCTTCCTAATTTGTTTATTTTATGCCTCTATTACTATATCCCCGTATATTTAACCCCATGAATTGAATGTTAATGGTCCAAAAACATTCTTCATTTATTGTTAATTAGAAGTAAACCAACAAACCACTAATGAGACAGAAAATGAAGTCGAAATATGTTAAACTTATTTAAAAAAAGGATATGGACATTGAAATAACTGAAACATGTTATAATTGCTCAAATATGTTCCTTTTCATATGTGTGGATTGTAAAATGGAAAAAAATAAGCTAAAATACACAAGACAACACGGCGATTGAACACGCGGACTGACGCCGTCGGCTTGAATCTGATTCAACATTTCAAGCCTTTAAATAATTTTTTTTTAATTTTAACGATTATGCATGTTTGCGATCAAAAAAGTACACGATGGCGATATAAATTATACGAGTGGTCATGTGCCTACCGATCGTGCCCGGGTGCTCACAAATTTCATCTAGATTACGATTAAAATCACATGCATATAGTTTCTTCATTACTAAAATTGTAATTGCATGTGGTGCGGGGGTCTGGGTTAGCAATTTTGGGCAGCAATTAGCAAATCGACACCGGTCAGAACCGATCGATCAACTCCACGTCCCGGGGTCCACTTCAAAACACTTGAGTCAAGTTTTTGGCACAAAAGGCGCCCTACATGACACGGAAAGATGCGTTGTGTGCAATTATACGATATATAGGTTACAAGCTAGTTCCACTCCAAGGTGGTTGTAAATAACCTTGGGCTGGACAAAATCCGGGTTTTCTCTACCATTTTTTTGTATAAAATCGCAGTATTACTCTCAGAAACAATCAAACTGATTTGATTTTCTCAAGACGCGTAGACGTGGATGGTTTTCTAATACAGATTTTCCTAATTACGTCACCCGGGGAATCCCCGTGTTACAATTACGGCGGGGGAGGGGCGAGTGCAGTTTTTGTATATTTTAAAAAAAAAAAACAAGGTCGCCCACCCCCGTGTGAAAAAATTGTAAAATCAGTATAGGCTTAATGAGGACAAAAACTTACGGGTGAAAACAACACGTGCAGACGCGAGTGCAGGGATGACATTTAAGAAAAATTGCTGCCCGCATTGCAAAAAATGTTAGCGCAAATAATTATGCAAATGTCGACAAATTAACAGGGCGACATTCAAGAGCTTTAAAGCCCCCCAGGCACGCCCAGTTGGGCGACGAGCCAAGAATTACCCGTTGACGAAAAGTTGAAGAGGAAGTCATGTCATACAAACCCAAAAGGAAGGTAGAAATGCCGAAAACTTTCCAACTCTTATGTGTATTTGGAATGTCAAAGCATATAGGAAGAGAAATTTTAAACGGAATTTGATGCAGCAGATGCCCGTTTAGCAAAAGTGCACTCCGAGATTAGGGAAATCACATCGGTTTGTTGATTTCATGTTTTTAGTGAGAACCTTAATAGATTTATACTACCTACTTATAATACCAATAAAACACCTTGGTAATAGTGATGAATGTCGAATGAAATTGACCAAATCCCGCTTTAAATGCGTGATCGACGGAATTTTCCACAACTTTCAAGTGTAATGTAAGATAAGATTACGTTAGACAATGGAGCACGATGTTGTTTTCATTTGCTTATTCTAATTGTTTATAATTATTTTGATGGATAGCGTTTTTCCCTTACTCGAGCGATTTCATTAATAGCACCACATGAAGAAAACGGCCACATATCCATTGCAAAGTTCATTAATTATTAACACCAGGGCATGGAATATTTTAAATTGATCGTCAGAAGAAAGAAAAAATGCAGAATTGTTTGTATTTTAGCGTTTATGCTCCCCATCTCATATCAATCTATAGTAATCAAGACGTTGTAGATATTAATTTTGACATAATGGTGCCATCTTTGAACTAGTATTGGTGAAACCAACAAAAATTTAAATAAGCTGACGTTCCGGGCTGAAGTTTCAACATTATAGTATATTACAACTGGGAAAACAGTGTGGGAAATGGTGTGAGCAGGAGGTTGCTCGATCACTCGGAGATCGTTTGCTTGCCTCTTAACTCGACTTGAATTGCATCCTCATCCTCATCGGGCTTTAAATGTAATATATATAATAAAAACATCGACGAAAACTAAATAGATGAGACAATAAGTGGTATAGAAAAGAAACGGAAGAAAAGTTGCTTGTGGATTTTATTTTTGGTTTAAAACAGCCGTTGTCGCTCATCTTCGACGGTAAGTTCGCTAGAGTATAGTATAGTAAATGATATAATGATTATAGAAACAAATTGTGAATGAATAAATTACAAATGATACAAGTGTGAAGTTTCTTTGTATGAAATTCTTGATTGTTACAAACATGTCAGGACCCCTTATGACGTAATTAAATCATGTTATGGGAATCTCCCGCGTGACGTATATGTAAATTAACACACTTTGCAAACCGGCACAAAAAATTTCCAATGTCAACAACTACTTTC
The DNA here is from genome assembly GCA_023653785.1 of Ophioderma brevispina. Classification (NCBI taxonomy): domain Eukaryota; kingdom Metazoa; phylum Echinodermata; class Ophiuroidea; order Amphilepidida; family Ophiodermatidae; genus Ophioderma; species Ophioderma brevispina. The sequence continues at coordinate 40,467 of JAMKCH010027612.1, forward strand.
GCTCAATTTTACATTCTTGATTTTGACAGAATAAAAACTCGAAACATACCGTGTTTAAAAACATCCACGGTTAGATTGGAAACAATGAAAATTGTGTCCATCTCGCATAACAATCCCCATAAAATCCTAAGGTTGGGCAAAATAATTAGAAAGTCTGTATAGCTATCAATGATCTCTCGCCCGCACAACACGTTAACAGGTGTTTCATGTACATTACATGTAACTCATTAATTATGAATCATGAAGGACCGGCTTGAAGCACGTGTGATATTTTAAAAAAATTGATCATCATTAAAAGTACTTTACAGAAAAGATGGATTTATTATAATTTTCGTCTTTATGCTAGCACGAATTAAATTCAATACCATGAGTCAATCGAAAGACTGTAGATTTAAGTCGACTTTTGAGCATATATTGATTGCACATTGAACAATTTTTGTGAGCCAAATAGAAAATACTTAAAAATTGGGATTTTTAGGGTTATAACAAGTGTGTTGAATCGGAGGGCTTTCGTCCCGTGGACGTATCCCGCATGCGCAGCTTCTAAGTAATCTTACATTTATCGTTATTTGGTCCTTAGAAATTGCGATTATAAAGAAATAAGGGTTGTTTTCCATGAGAAATAAAGTGGTATTGAAAAGAAAAGGAAAATATCGCGTTGTTTATATGATTTTTTTCAAGTTTTGTTCAAGAAACTTTTAATACTTAAAAGTATTATAAAATAAAAAGGCAAATAAAAAAAAAATGGTGGCCCACTGGATATTCATTGGACTCCACTGCATGCTTCAAGAACAGTGTGGACAGACGTTCAATCTCCTCAAAGTAATTGTTCTCCTCCTTCACCTTCGCATAATGAATTAATTAAAGAAAAAAAGGGTGAATTTTGGGGGGGGAAATTTTCCATTTTGGAAATATTTATTTTCCAAAATTTTTTGGTGCTTTCCAAAATGTTTTACTGTTTGCGTTGGGTGTGTAGTTAGGTAAAAGGAACTTCACCGTGATGAAAGTTTTGAATTTGGGCGTACTCGCAGAAAATGAGCGGTCCAAACGAAAACGGTAATCCGATTTAAAGAATGCCTCTGATTTGACGTTATTAGGGTTTGCATTGCAAACTAGGTGCAGTTCATCCTTTCCCATGTACACTCCAAAGAGAGCTCGAGATCCACTAATAAATACAAGATTTTCGGAATAACTTTGATAAAATCGATGTTGTCAATCCAATTTAATAACTGAAGTAAAGGGTTAAAAAACATATTAGGGAGATAATAAAAAAGCTTTAAAAATTAGCCAGTTGTATCGCCTTGATCCTAGAGCAGGCCAGGTTGCATTTGCAATTGTAATAGTCGGCAAACAATACAGCTTTGTTAAAATGGTATAAGGAACGGCAATCAGTGAAAGGGTTAATAAAAAAATAGCAGTACTATTTGCCCCTGATCGATACAGCAGGCCAGGATTTAGCATTTGCACTTGGTCATAGTCGGCAAACAATAGGCTTTTAACATAGTAAGGGAACGCCGTAGGGCCCATTTCGATACTGTGGTTTTAATTAAAGACTGACTCAAAACGACCCGACACTAGATAAGGTAAACAAAATAAAGGGCCGGTGAATGGATAGGAAGAGATTATCGGTGAGATATTGTAACGCCAGTAACGAAATCAGACGCGTTAGTACAGGAAAGTCCTGGTAAAATGTGTGCGGTGGAGACGTGACTTTCTAGAACACTAACGAGAAAACTAACGACCAAACTCACGGTAGTTGGCGTGAGCTCTTGATAACTCTATCCTGAGAAGTTTACGTAACATAAGTCGTACGTGCATGGAAAATGTTATTGTTTCCCTAACAACTGAGACTTAGCATACAGTTATCCCTTACCACAAAAAACTGCCTACTAAGCAGTCAATAGGCAGTCGAAGGCATTTTGTTTCAAACAGTAATTATTAAAGCAGTTCAAAGCATTTTAATAAGTAGTCGAAGGTCTACATGTAGTCATAATCACACCACGAGGCAGTCGATCTTGAAACTAAGCAGTCAAAAAAAAATTAGCCTTCATAGTCGGAATCACAAAATAGGCAGTCAGTATTGAAAATTAGGCGTTTGAAGAGCCATCAAAATAAGCAGTCATATTGAAGGCTTAAATAAGCAGTCAACACCTAATTGCCATACATGTCACAGGACCACCACTGCCATTTTCAAATGTGGGATAATATGGCGTGCAAGTCTGGGAGCAATTAGGTGGATATTTTGGTTCTTTTCAATGGCAATGTTCTTTATTTATGTGTTTGTGGATCACAATTGTCTGCAGAACAGGTAAGTAATTAAGAGATATAGATTACACCATATGCAGTACGTTGGCTCAAATCTATAAAATATTGCAAATTGCTGAAGTTTGCAGGTTGTTATCGGCTAGGCCAATTTGCATTAAGTTTCTTAGCCATATAATCATGTACGGTGATGAGTGTTGTATTGGTGTATTAGAGCATGTGTTGCAAATGTACATATAGACTCTTCAACCTTTAAAGGGGCATTCTGTGAATGTAGTACACCCTGATCATCACCCTGTATAAATTAAGGGACGGAATGTACCCCTCATTGAAATACGCATTTGCCGTTGGAATGTTTTACCAAACTCTGGTCTTTGATGGGTACATCAACAAGACCACATAACAGGTCGGGGAAAAAAAATGAATTCTGTTAACATTGTACCAATTTAAAGGTGCTTGATCCTATATTTTTGGTCTATTGTATGTGTTCTTACTTGATACGAAAGGACCTAGCACTTGCACGTATTGCCCTTCAATTAAAGTGCTGATCATATTTTTATATCATGCTGTGCAGCAGCATGATATATTGCCTTCTCTCGAGTTCTTTCTTCTTTCTTCTCTTTCTTGTACCCTTGCTAAATGCTACTGAGTGGACAGAGCTTCCGCAGAATTGCAACGAGAATGGTCACAAGAAATCCCCGACCCAAGGTTCATATAGGGTGTTAACAATTTGACCATAGGCGGGTCAGTAAGGTCAACAGCGGTCATTGCTGCGCTAACACCCTTTTCCCTAATTCTCCCACAGTCGCATGTGCTATCGATGCCATTCGGTCCAGTGATTGCCAGATGCCGGACATATGGCTTGTTCACAGATTTTGAATCCAAAGTCATTTAGGGGCCAAAGGGGGCAGTCTCTCTAATACTCTTAATATTTCAAAATGCGACTAGTGTTACACATAACGTGATCTTGACAGACTTCTTCAGAATAACCCCTGACCCACGTGCCACACAGGGTGTTGACAGATTGGGGGTCAAATGTCATCTAGCGGTCATTAGAGGTCAGTCGATCTTACCCTCCTTTTTGTTCTGCCACAAATCAATTGCTATAATCATAGACTTGGTCAGAAGAAACCGCTGACCAAGGCCAATATATGAGGTTTTTACAGATTGGGGTCAAAGGTCACGTGGGGTCATTACAGGTCAAAGTAGCTCGTACCCTCCTTTTGGCCGTTATGCCACAAATCAATTGCAAATCACTAGACTTGGTCAGAAGAACCACTGACATAAGGCCCATATGGGGTGTTCACAGATTGGGTTCACACGGTCACCTGGGCCGATTAAAGGGGCATTCTTTTAAATATTGAAAGGACCTCACACCAGAGATCAATTGCTATAAATACCGGACTTGGTACAGAAAAGAATTGCGGACCCAACCCTTATAATGTGACAAGAATTGGGGTCCAAGGCACAGGACAGTGCAAGTAGTACCGCATGATAGACTCGTGCTTTCTAAAAGCACAATCGTGCCCTAGTTGTCTATTGTGTTATAATGATTGAAAGCCTGGCACTTGCACGGATGCCTTATCAAAGTAAAGTTGGAAACAAACTTGCGTTTTGACAGATAGAAGTAATGCATAATTGCAAAGCCCTATTCAATATTGTGCTAAGATTGATGTTATAGCCATTAAAACTTTTTTTTTATATAGATTGAGGTGACATAGTAGAACCACAAGTTAGCACGGGTCTACGACATGTTAGAGGTGCGAAGAATAATAAATATGCCCATTACAGTTACAGCATCATCGCCTTATCACGGCCTGAATGAGCGCGAATTTAAAAAGCACAAGCCCTGCAGGTGCTCAAGCATATTGCCGGTCAGTGCTTTGTTCGTTGCCCTGCGTTGATGTACGTCAGCTCATTCATATCTTGAGAATGAAATTTCAGGATTACATTAATGAGAAAAATACAGCTTTTCAACACTATCAAAATCGATACTACTGCCAGGTAAATCAGTTGGTGGGGGAGACAGGCCTGTAACCAGGATTTTTTAGGGGGAATTTTTTAAACGGGGACCTTCTGTTTGACCCTTTTTTATTTTGAAAAAAAACCCAATTTTTGCTGCTCAGCTCGCAAAATCTATTTTTTCGCCTTTGTAGCTCTTTTTAGGGGTGTTGCGAATTTGGGGCTCCCTGGTAGGTACAGCCTGGGGCGGAAGACCAAAGACGATGGAACAAGCACTGTAAAATGGCGGTTTCGCATGAAATTCTCCCACCGAAAAAAATGGAAACACTTTACAAGGACTTTCCATAAAATTTTGGCTCATAATTTAGAACTACATACATTAAATTGCTGATGAAATAAAAAACACGGTAGTAAAAAGTTACTCCAGTACGATTTATTTTCTATTTAAGGGCAAAAAAGTTTTGAATAGGCGCTGTAGGTTTAAAAATGGCATTGCCGAAAAAAAAAACAAATTGGGTCAATGTGAATCCCCTATAAATCAGCGGTAAGACAGGGATTCAAACAGCTGTCAAAGTGTCATTTTGAAGAAAGAAATGAAAAAAAAGAGGGGGGTGGGGGGGTTCTTGGGGCTCCAGTCCATGGTGCTTCTCACATAGCCCCAGACAAAAAAGGTGTTGGTGTGCCGGAAGGCGTACCATCCCCGGATGATATCGCAGCCTTGAACAGTGTGTGTTCCCCAGGCTAGATTTTGGCTTATTATTTCGACGAAACGAAACAGGCTCAGTAAACCTATTGGATTTATTCCGTTCCGAGTATAAAATGATGATAACGGAATAAAGCATGTAATCCAATGGGTTTTGCACGGAGCCTATTTCGTTTCGTAGATATAATAAGCCAGAATTTCGGTGAGAATGGTGGAATCCGGAGAATCAATTCTCGCAAACTGATTTGCGTGAATTAAAGTTGATTCTCGTAAAACTTTAGAACTTAACACAGAAACTTATTAGATGATTCCCGTAAAATTTGTTTTGGGGAATCAAGAGTGAATTCTCGCACCACAGCGACGAAATTTCTACCCATGTACTGGCCGCTGGGCCAACCCAGTATTCCCCAGGGAGGACAAGGGCAGCTTGGGTATGGTTAACACGAGATCTTACTCAGGGGTTTTTGAGCCTACAGTGAAACATCCGGGTACCATGTGAGTGGTGGTGTGTCGACTGGCGGGACGCCGGCCTCGGCTGGCAGGACTTGGGTTCTGACTTGGGTTATTATGCCACTGCCAGCAAACCACGGGTGCCGTCACTGGTGGACACCGACACTGACTGTGGCGTTGCTAGAGCTCCGATCAAGGCGGGGGTCACTGTGTCGCCTAATGTGATGCGCCTCGGTCTCTTCCCGCACTCACTGCTAACCTATGTGCACACGCACGGCTCTCGGGACACCTCAGTTCACACCACATGCTACGCCAGACCCGCAAGGGTCTAGCGTGGTGAGCGGGGTGCAACCGGGGGTGATCCCACATGCGCCCAGCGTGCACGGGCAGCTTCCGCTAACCCCGATAGCACCAGAATATAGAGCTTCGAGATGTTTAATTGGACCTTAAATAGGGCTTCCTTGATCGGCATTCGACTGCTTATATAGGGGCTTCCGTAGGAGAGGCAGTCGACTGCTTAATAGGGCTTTCGTAGGATAGGCGGTCTACTGCTTATTTAGAGCTTCATAGAGGCATTCCCTAATGAGGCTTAGCTAATTTGCATTTCCACGTGGCTGTGGGAAGACCTACGAAACTTGCCTATAGACCTTCGAAGGCGTGTCATAAGCCTTCGAAGGCTATAACATATCTGTAATTGCATATGAAGACTATGTCGAGCTACTGAATGTGACTGCTTAAAGAAGGCCTATGGCGACTGCTTGTCGCTGCCTAGTGAAGGCCTTCAGTTCGGTAAGGGATTATCATTATAAGTGGGATAAATACCATATATTATGTTAACACATTCACTGCCAATGTAATACAAGCACTTATTTTAACACTCTAACTATTATGCTCTACTGATCCCATCTGCATTACGCATTTGTCTACCCTTTACGGTACTCTACATCAAATGTGAACTGCTGAGTAATAAAACCATCTCATCAACGATTTTTTGTACACTTGGTACTAGCTAGCCACTTCGGTGCCTGATGATCTGTCATGATTCTGAAATGAATAAGCCTACAAGTAGTATTTAATTTCTGAACTGCCCAAACAATTGCCAACATTTCCTTTTCAGGGACACTGTAATCGTTCTTTATTTTTCGGCTGCCCGATAATTTCCGGCTTAAGAATACAATAGGATGTTCTGTTCCTCCACTGTCAATTTGACTCATCACAGCGCCAATGCCAAAATTTTGAGGCGTCTGTCTGTACAGTAAATTGCCTATCAAAATCGGTCATTCCCATAATCGGTGTTTATTTGGTCACACACGCTTTGAGCATCTGAAATGCGATCCTCACATTCGGGATTTCCATAGCCACATTGTTTAGAAGAACTTTTTCTTGGTCAGATCAGTGACGGTTTTTGCAATGGCTGTGTAGTTCCTAATAATTTCCTAAATAGCCGCGCTAAGGCCTAGACATGCCCTCACATTTTTCTTAGTGCTGGGCGAGGAAAATTACTACACAGCCTCAATTTTGTCATGTCATGCATCGTCGTAAGATTGCCATTGTCCAATCACATGACCAGTATTCAACTTGCGTTTGGCAACTTTGCACTTCGCCGGCTTTAGCAGTAAGTCCTGCTTTCGAAAGTAACTGAAATACACATTGCAAGTGAGTTACATGATCCTTCCAAGATTGACTATAATACAATATTTCATCAATATATCACATGCACAATCATGACAATCACGCAACACATAATCCATAGTCGTTGAAATGTGCTGCTACTGTTTTGCAAACCAAAAAAATGGTAGTACAAGTGGTCCCTGAATTGACAAAAAGCATGACAAAACTACAACAATCACGAGATCGTTTCTCGTTAAGTGGAATTTTGTAGACCTTTGGTCCAAATCAAAGAGGGGAATATATTTAGCAGCACCCACTTTGTCAAGAATTTCATCTATTCAAGGCATTTTGTATGGATCAAATTTGGGATTCTTGTTCAATTCTCTCATATCCGAACACTCTAACCGATCCTCAGGTTTGGGCACCACCACAATAGCGATGCATATTCACATGTGGTACGTCATTAATTCCTAGATCTAACCAACATCAAGTGCTTCTTTGACCGGCTCACGCATGGACTGGAGCATTCTTTAATCCCCCTGGCGTACAAGTCTGTTGATCGATGAAGATCAATATAAATGTTCAACCAAATGTGTACGACCAGGTACATAAGAAAATAACCCATCATACGAAGCTAACACACCTACAATTTCACTTCTTTGAGATTCAGTTAATTCTGATGGCATATCACCTTGACACCATGTTTGGGTTTTCACACCATTAAGGGCTACATCATCACTAAATATATTTGGCAATTGACGTGTCAGTTAACATCTTCAAAACATACATTTTTGACCTCAATTTCATGAACTACAACCTGATGTACAACATGCTGTCATCTGTCCAAACTTCTCGATTTCTACTGTACGCACGGTTTACGTTGATTGACATGCACTACAAACCACTTCTTGCACCTATCTGGACAATTCAATGTCATAGTTAACCCTATCCTGACGGCGCTTAATTGCATAGGGGCCACGCCATTTACTGCCTACTAGCGGCACTATCAGAAGGAATACCAGTACTTGATCACCGGCAGAAATTCTCGCACCTGCGCATTTCGATCATAATGCTGGAGTAATCATTTTTGGCCTGGCTTTTCTCAGTGTTTTTGATTGCATCTGCCAAAAAGATTTGCATACGGTCATGCATTTGAAACAAATGTGAAAGGACCATCTTTTGGGCCCTTCAATCCGTATCTATCCAAGCTTGTCTGAGCACGCTAGCGGACCTCGCACTGGTTCGGCCGTATACAATAATTCAAAGGGGTTGAGTAACCCGTGGTTTGACAATGCCCCTCCCTGTCACAGTGGCGTAACCAGACCTTTTACAAATGGGGGGCTGAAGGGGTGGCCAAATTTTTTTTGAGTGTCAATTTGGGGTCCTTCTCCATAGACAAACGGTCCAAAGGTCAGTTCATTGGGGGGGGCAAGGGTTTTGTTTGGGGGGGGGGCTCCGCCCCCCCTGCCCTCGCCCCCGCCGCGGTTTTTACGGCCACTGCCCTTGGTACAAAACAAAAGAAGGGGATATATTCATCCCATCACTTCATTTGTTCATCAGTTAATGACCTGAGCAATAGTTTTCAATGTGCCATGGAAACGTTTCCTTCATGCCATTCGTTGCTGTGCCGGCGCCGAAGTAGCAATTTGGCTTATGCCAACTTCTCACAATACCATACCGCGCATGACTTTAAACATAAATTTTGGGCCCTGATCATGTACCCATTTCTTTTTGGTAGGTGCCGATTCCCCCCCCCGCCCCCCTCGCAAACACTGGATAAGAGCATTGATAACATACAGTCCTAATATTAGAAAGGTGGGATAGCCTCGGGATAACTAGTTGCATAGTCACATACAGTCAGCAGGTAAGAGTTCCGTTTCCGGGACCGTGGAAGAGGTCCAACAATATCTATCCCTATTCTCTTGAAGGCACGTCAATCCACAGGCCATGGCCCAAAATTAATGTATACTTCCGCGGTTGTGTTACGCTTTATCCCTCATTTGGCTTCTTCGCATGATCTACAATATCTAAAATACCGTGGAAAATTTTGGCCATAAAAATGTTTTTAAAATGCGAGCCTTAGTTTTCCTCTACACCTAAATGGCCTGCCTTGTCATGAGCTACCTCATATATGAGATTGATATTCTTTGGGAACAACTATTTGTTCAACGGTTTGTTGCCGATCAGAGGACTTCTTATTTTCATCCTTCTTAGACCATGAGCATAGTAGCATTCCATCCCGTTCATAAACACACTCTTTGTTTTGTTTCCCCCCCCCAAAAAAATTTAAAAAATAAAAAAAATCATCACTATCTCACAATCTCTCTCTCACACCCATCTAAATGTTGGATCAGATCAGGTTGTTTTTTCCACCAGCTTTTAACGAGGGACACTTAAAATGGCAGTGTCGCCACTTACCTGGGTGTCAATACCGGAAGTGTAACCTCAACTTCGGGTGTGTATTTTACAACTAGCTTACCTTTTCGACCTGGGGAATCGACAATTGGATCAAGATTTGATACAAATGCCAAACAACCTCATTTTAACTTTGTGTGAATTCTTCACAATTCTTCTGCGCCTGAGCTCTAGTCCTCACATATACCGTTTAACTTAACCTTCGGACATGTGTCATCTATATCATGAACCTAACAACACAACATAGTCAAGTCTTCCACAACAGCCATTTGCACTGTACCAGATAACTCGGGAGATTTTAAGTCTAGTTGGCAAGTGGACGTTTACAGTACCATCAATACCTTTAAGTTCAACAGTACGCCCTCTTAGATAACCCGCAGCAGGGACTAAATTTGCACTGCACCACAGAATGCTTCGCATGCAGAAATCGCGCATTATTTTTTACCTTTTTGCCCTCATGTTTCCGTCTACGAGACACTTGTTCATGCGCGCACTCGCAACATCAGGGTTCTGCAATTCTTTCATTATATCAGGCTTGGCTTTTGACCAGCAAGTGCTCTATCGAGCCCCAGGCTTTGTGGGACACATCGCTCTTTATATGACCTGGTGTGCCAAACTGGGAAACACGTCTTAATTTTAGCCTCATGATCTAATTTTGGTGCCTATGTAAATGTTAACTGTGTCATTAGTAGTTGCACTACGCTATTAACAGTTGCAATTTGGCGCATGCTGCACTGGTATGCTAACCACATTGGGACAAATTTATATTGTCCCACCTGACCAACCAACCTATCACATTTCACAACTGGCTTGAATTTCGGCGCATTTTTTGGTTGGCCCCTGGCCTATGCGATTTTTCACACATTCTCACCGCTCAGCGCTATGACTTCTTTCCAATATGCCCTAAAGCCGCCACGGGTCTTATATATATGTCGCTTCCCGAGCTAAGTCTTTGGCCGTTTTGACTTGCGTCTCCTTGAGATAAATGTCTAAATCCTGGGCAGTTTAGTAATGGGCCTGTTCACTAAAGTATCATTCTATTTGAGAGCCTGAAAATCAACCATGCGTAATATCGCCAAATTTGGGCCCCCCCAACGTAGGATGTCAATCATTCCCCCATTCATATATCGTGTCAGTGATTTTGTGTACCACTGTTATTAGAAATTTCAAGCGGTACGTTCTGCATTTATTTCGTACTTTGCCATTATTCTGCCTTAGAATTTCATAGTCTTGCGACTCCTTTATGGTGAGATTGGCAAAACTCTTCCTTTGCCTTACCTGCCAAACTAGGAATCAAATGCTTAGGCCATTTGATCTGTGCTACCCATTTAATATTGTCCCTCAGCAAGCAATTCAAAGGCCCTGAGATATACATCTATTGTCCTCATGCAATCTCGCAAACGTGGACACGCATAGAAGTTCTGGTTTACTTTGTGAATTTGTGGATTAACTTTCATCATTGTCTCTTTAGCCTTTTCAGCTAGTTCAAGTTACGCGCAACCAGCTTGACTTCGTTTTCTCTTATCTCATATCGCGTTCTTTTTCTCTACTTCATTCTTAAACGTGCTAGTTCTATTTATGTTTCATTTCATTTGCATTTCCAAATTCTTGGTAACCATGCTTTTAGGCAAACCCTTTCAGAATACCAGCCGGAGTTTCTTCACTCGGTACCTTTCATCTCTGTCAGTTTCCTTACTTCTTGTAATAGGCATGTAACACAATATGATGAAAGAAATCTCTGACCTAATAAAACTAGTAATACATGCAAAAGTATTTTCAATAGAATTCTGATGATCTAAACAATTGCAAAGTTAAATAATCAATATATCTAAATTAATACAATATAAAATTTCACATAAACTACCCCTACAAACTTGAATTAACACTTTAGCATCTGTTTGACTTTGATAGACGCCCTACAATAACACTATCTTGCCTGTATTGTCTTCTCAGCGCACAATCATGAACACTATTTCTTGCAGACTTCTTCCCGCTGAAATGACGCCACTTTTCGCCCGCCAAACACACAAAGAATGCGTAGACATACCAACTGTTACACAATCATTATTTGAAATGTCGATCATTTCTCCAAATTGTTGCCAGCTCCACCATTGAACACACTTCCACAAAGAAACTTAACTTTTTTAGTCCCGTCGATGACCACCCACTGCTTCCCGGATTACACCACAGACCCGCACTTATTTAAAGCCCCATCATTCAGACCCGCCATTTTGAACACGAACAGTTCAAACTCTGCTTGAGTATGAACACTTTCATTTTGTAGATCAATGGACGATGTAATTACCACAAGTTATGTAGCTTTCGATGACAATTTTTCCCTTACTTCTGTCTCTTTTCCGCTGCCCACCGTGTGATGTTGTTTTTTTTTTTTTTTTTTACAATTCTCTTCTCCTTTATTTCACATATAATTCATGACTGGCAATTTCTCATTATCATCCCTCTCTCCTCGATTTCCAGACAAAGACCGACTTTTCTTCTGTACACAAATACAAGCTTTTATATTGACCAATCATAGACTAGCTTTTGCACTGCATGCATAATACCAACTCACATGGCTAGCACATGTGCCTTTAGTAAGGCCTACCCTATTAAAGCCTTTTACAGAGATGGTCATAAGTCACAACAATGGCGTTTTCTCAGCTCAGCCACACCCAGCTTTTAACTGCAATCACTACCCATATTGTATGCACATTTATACTATGCAACATGAGTAATATAAAAGTAACATTTTATATTTAAAATTCAAATTTTTCATTCAACAATATTTATAGGCCCCAAATACTATTTGCACATTTTATACACCTGACAACATGACACTTCGCAAGCTCATATGACCCATTACCGTGTAACAAACACACTGGTTTTAAAATTGTTGTATAGTATGGAACCCATCAACAACAATAATCCTTACAACTGCGATACAGGTGATTGAGTTAGAAGGCCAATTGATGGCCGGTGTTTTTATTCGTGAAGTTATTTATTTTTCTAAGGGTGAATTTTTCTTAATTTTAACATGGAAACCCTCAACAACAATAATCCCTTACAACGCGAATTGATTGATACGGGTGATTGAGTTAGAAGGCCAATAACCGCGATTTGGGTTTCCTCCTACCTGAAATCATTTTGTTCCGAATTCTTATGCATTGTTGGGATAGGAATGCACCAACGAAGTAGGAGTAGATAAAATAAATAGCGCATAGATATTCTATGGTGTTTTGGTTCATAACTAAATTTTTCTGTCATAACTGTGCCAAAAAAACCGCTTGCTGTAACATAAATTTTACCAGTAACGAGTACTCTTTTGATTGCCTGTATTTTTTGCGCCACAAAAAAAAATGTGCGCGTATTAAGGGTGCAACTAACCGCGAGCGTGCCGGAGTGATGACCGTATGACCAAGAACACCATAGAAAATCTATAGCGCTATTTATTTTTATCTTACTCCATAAATCGTTTGTGCCATTCCTATCGCCACATGCATAAGAATTTTCGGAACAAAATGATTTCCGGTAGGAAACCCAAAATTTGTATATGATGGCCTGTGTTTTAATAATTCGTTAAGTTATTTATTTTTCTAGGTAGGGGAATTTTTCTTATTTTTAACACATATTCATTATTATTACTTTATATTTTAACTGGTGCATGCAAAGTGTATGAACGGATATTTGACTGAGCTGCGTACATTATGTTGGATAATTGGTTCGGCCTCGAGAACAAACAGAGCCACAAACTTAATGCGCAGACCCAATTAATCCAACTAATGCACGTAGCTACGTTTAATTATCCTTTACTTAGCGTAGAAGTATTAAGGTCATTTTAAAAAAATCTTGGAAGCATGCTCTAATCACGCTTTTTTTTCTTGGTCTTGATTCATTATAAATATTGGTATTATAAATTATAGATATATTCGAAATAGGTGAGTCTGTCATTAAAAGTTTCAGGTATATCATTTTCTCTATGTGGGGGTTTTGGATGATAAATTATTTTAAAATTGCTTCAGGTAACAAGAAAATTTTATAGTACTAATACATCATAATTTAATTGTGTTGTGTTGGGTACATAAAAGGTTGACGCTAAAATACCATATTTAACATTTTTAGATAGACGGATGTTTCATTTGAAGTGGTGGGATTAAAAATAATCACTATTTGTTTCTCTGCAAACGTTGCTATTTGAGCATGTCTTTTCCTTTGACACTTCCAATACCAAATAAAAACATTTTTCTATCATGCTTGGGTTAAGCCGATTTTTTACAGTCCCTAGGCAATTTAAAAACAAACAAATGTCTAGTCTCTATTCATGGCCGAGGTTGGTCCCACTATTAGTATCATCCTCGTCCCTCGTCTAGAAATGTACTAAGTCTCACTTGTTTTGAAATCTGCTATAAAAGTTTGGTTATGATGCTGTGAATGTCCACAGATCCATTATAATTCTAGTTGATTGACTCACATAGATATGTGGTATTGGTGGGGTCACACTTTTGGTAGTTGTTTTTTTGTTGTTTTAGTCCCTTTTGTGTGTGTTTGTGGTATATCTGTAGGCCTGTTTCTTTTTTTTTTTGTGTTCATAAAGGTGGGCTTTAAATGTTATATGAATAAATAAAAAAAAAAGAATTTAAGTTATTTTATTAAAAATTGGGTTTTGTAATTTTGAATTTATAGAGACAAAAAATTGCATTGTTTCACCATGACGATCAAAGTCTTAATATATGAAGTTTCTTTTAAGGAGAATTGTGAAGTTTATACTCACTCAATAGTCATGGATCGTTTTATATGCTGGTTAGATGATGCCTTGAATGGTGGGCTTCATTAGACCACATAGGTTCTTGCTCAGAACTTCCCTGATAGGTAGCATAAGTGTGTTTGGCTGATGTGGTTTGCTGACAGATGAAGTTGTCACATGGTAATGTTGTCTTCTGAGGGTGCCGATTTGTAATGTCTTCTTCGACCATATGGCTGTATGAAGATCAGGAGAGTTGCGCTGACCCCTATGTGCCACCCCTATGATACCCTCCTATAATACCTCATGCAACGTCTCCCGTTTTGTGCCATTTGGAATCATGTAAAATTTATCCTTTTCTCTGTTATTGTTGTCATAATGATTCTTTGTTTTTCAGTGTCCCTTTTGTTGTCACTGGAAAGTTTTTGCATGCAACCCATTATGGCCAGCAGTATACATGCGGAACAGTTGGAAATGGTACACTGGTCATGTGGCAAATGAACGTACTGTTGCTGAGTCATCAATAGTAACTGTTTTTGTCACATTCCATATTTCCCAGTCTATGGATGAGTATTTCTGGTCTTCAATCAAGCATCAAATTCAATAACTCTTGGTATATGATTCTCCTTGTGTACAGTTGATGTAGCCTCACTAGTCACTCAACCATTCTTCAAATTAATTGGATGGCCTCTATGCTGCATTCAGGATAGTTTAGTGGGTGGGAGTTAAAGAGGTTACTTCATATGGTACCTGTGCATATCATATGTTTGTATTCCAATTTTAAATGCAAGAAATGACATTGGTAGTTACCCTCATCCCTCCTTCAATGCCTTTTTAAGACTAGTCTGTTTTCCGATTTTTCCATTAATGTAAAATAGTGACAACTGTACCTTGATTGATCAGATCCTT
Source organism: Ophioderma brevispina (assembly GCA_023653785.1). Classification (NCBI taxonomy): domain Eukaryota; kingdom Metazoa; phylum Echinodermata; class Ophiuroidea; order Amphilepidida; family Ophiodermatidae; genus Ophioderma; species Ophioderma brevispina. The sequence continues at coordinate 55,517 of JAMKCH010027612.1, forward strand.
CGTTGAGCATTCTCAGATAGTGTTTTGTTGTGAAATATCCACCTGTAGGTAGCGGCAACACTTCCAGAAGGAAAGTCTCCCAGCACTGGACATATACAAGTGGTCCCAAGATTGTGAAGAAACAACTGTCCATGATGCTCTTTGTGCAATACTAAAAAGAAGCAAGCAGTATCATTAGTGTAACAAAATAGCAAAAATGCCACCACTGACTTTTATCAACATGCCTGAATTTCATGGTGACTGTTTCACATGTGTCATGCTTTATTAATATTTTCTACAAAAACTCCAGTTTAAACAGAAATTTTCAATTTTCTTCAATGGCTTTAGTTGTTTTGTTTTTGTGTTGCACTCCATGCATGGCAACTGAATAAGTAGAATACACAGTAATTTTAGCACAAATCACTCAAGTGGTTTAACTTTCCTGGTAAGAGGAAGCAAACCAACAAACACCATGTGTATTCTACTTATGCTTCAAGTTGGCCATGCATTATGCATTTGGCCTCTTCCATTCATTCTATATTTTACATGCCATTGAACCCTGCTTAATTTTACAAAATAACACATGCAGGAAATGTTTGAATATTGGTGGCGCATTTTTGGTTGATAATTGAATATACAACTAAGTGTTTTCATTTATGTATGTAAAATCCGGGGGGGGGGGTCCAACTTTTTTTGGGAGGTATTGCTTCCCTAGGCCTTTGCCTCCCGATTTCAAAACTTCAGGCTCCCGAGGCAGACCTGATTTTGAGGCCCAAAAATGGGGTCGCCCCGAACGAGGTTCACAAAATGTCAGAAAATAACTTGCGATTTCCCTCAATTTCCAGGTACTTTTTGAGGTTATTTTGAAGAAAATTTTGCAGAATATGCTTTGGAACATGAAAGTCGGTCTCTGGACTGAAATGGTCCTAAAATTGGGGGTCTCTGGAACTGAAAACGAGCCTGAAAATAAGGGTCTTATCGATGACACATACCCATACTTCGCCCCAAGGTGAACCACCGTCCCTCCCCGTAAATCTAAGGCCATCTCTATTCAGAATTGGGAAAAATGCAAGTCCTAACACTATCCTTCTGTAGCCTTTGCACAGATGCAGGAACACACATATATACAAATACCCAAGGTAGGCCTAACAATCAATTATGCTATATTTCCCAACACACTTTAATGACCTTTCGTTTCAGTTTAATGTGGATGCCTGATGCCTTAAGAGACAATGCCTACTTTTCACATAAGAAGCAAGATGTGAAAGTTGGGTTCATTAATGTACTTATGCATTTGCACCAACTCGCATAAAGGTATGTATCTTATTCATTTGCAACCCGAGTAAACCTTTAATGCGTTGAAATGGCGGGTGCGGGTTCATTATTACTAACATACCACAACACACACCAGAGGGTGTTCAGATGGAGAGAGGAATCCGTGGAGTGGGCTGTGAGGTTTGTTAGTT
>JAMKCH010027613.1:0-42298 GCA_023653785.1 Ophioderma brevispina
GGTGATTATTTCACCCTAAACCCCCAAAAACAATGCCGTCAAATGTACTATTGATGCTCTATTTATCTTTATATAACTTCATCACTCATAAAGTTTTAAAAAAAATTCTATGAAGACTGAAGGAAAACTAACATACCATACGAAGAAACAAATTAAACATCTTTGATAGCATGTTGCGGTAGAAAATGTATAAGTGTTGTCTTTATTTGTAGACCAAAATATGCCATACACGATAACTTTTTAAAAGGCGTTTCAAATAATTTTTTCCACACACTAACCTTAACGCCACCAAAACACCAAACCCCCCAATGCCTGATTAGAAAAGCACAAATCCGCGAATGCAGTCCATGACGTCATCGAAGAAGATCAACAGGCACGAAATCACTGGCACATCGCCGTAGCGTGGATATCCACATGTCATGGGAGTGGGGCCCTGGTTCGAGACTAACCAGAAATAGATTGCATGCTTCTGAAAGATATAAGATAGGGGACATTTTTTCTTACTGGCCCTGTATAATTAAAGTTACGACGTGTGAATTTCACATTTGTCCCATTTTTGCATTGTGTTCTATGGGAAGGCAAAGTAGGTGCATCCTACAGTCAAGGTACCTTACAAAACACACCAAGGATCAAAAATGATACAAGAGGAGCCAAGTATACCAACTTATTGTAGGGAACAGGGGGGTAGGAGGGAGAGGGATTAAAGGAAACTACTAATAATAAATTATACAATATACGCTATAAAAATAATTATTGACCATCTATCGAGTGGTTTCATGAAAAACGGAATTATACTAATCATAAAATGAATTAAAAACATTTTGCCTGACCATGCGCTATTTGAAATTCGCGCTAGGGTATATGGGATGTGTATATGTGTTAAGCGATACTGACGCACAGTAGCGTCATACACCTTCTCACGTGACGCTTTCATAATGTACATTTCCTATCAGGCCTGTATGACGCAAACGTGCCGACCCTAACGCCTAACCTTTATATAAACCCTAGCGCGAATTTTAAATAGCGCATGGTCAGACTAGCTGGGTTTAAATTCAGTTTATGGTGATATCATCCGTTTTTTTTAGATGAAACCACTCGATATGTGGTCAATAATTATTTTATAGAGTATATGTATAATATTATTCGTTGTGCGGGTTCTCCTTTAAGACTAAACTAAACGAATGCACACCATTTTTTTTTCATACAAGAATATGAAACCACAGACAAAGAACCACAAAACTGACATGAAACGTACGGTAACGTTCGATGACCAAATGCAGTAATTCCCAAAGCCTATCATTTATAGAAGGAATGTCCCTACCCTGACCATACTTACTGTATAGAGGTGGGTGTCGCATATGAAAATAGAGGAACCTATGAATTATTTTATTATTTAAATCAATGCTTTCAACCACGTCATAAGCCCTGATTTTTTCTCTTTTCTTGACGGTTCTTCGTTCTTTCAAAAAAAAATCTTGATCATCTGATTCAAGCCTTAAAGTATCATGGATATAATATTAGACCAAATGGCTATTAGACCATATGAATATTAGACCAAATGGATATTAGACCAAATGGATATTAGACCAAATGGATATTAGACCAAATGGATATTAGACCAAATGAATATTAGACTAGATGAACATTTAGACCAAATGGATATTAGACCAAATGGGTTTTAGACCAAATGGATATTAGACCAAATGGATATTAGACCAAATGGGTTTTAGACCAAATGGATATTAGACCAAATGGGTTTTAGACCAAATGGATATTAGACCAAATGGATATTAGACCAAATGGATATTAGACCAAATGGGTATTAGACCAATTGGCATTAGACCAATTCGGTTATAGACGATATGGATATTAGACGATCTGAGGTTTAGACCAGATGAATATTAGACTACATGGTTATTAGACTAAATGGTTTTTAGCCTAAATGGTATTAGACCAATGGGTTTTAGACCAAATGGATATTAGACCAAATGGATATTAGACCAAATGGGTTTTAGACCAAATGGCAAGTCACCACGCAAGCGCAATTTCCTATAAAAAGAATCAAGGTCCTCGAGGAGACCAGTGGTATCGATCCGATCTGGCTGCGGACAAAAGGAAAGACCTTTGGACAAAACACTGACCCAGGCGCGTAACCAGACCTGAGCCTCCGAGGGGGCAAGACTCAAGAAGTTTCCCCATTTTTTCCCGGCTCGCTTCGCTCGCCGGTTAGAGCCATATTTTCCCCCTTTTTCTCGTCCCCATTTTTAGCTTCTCCGTCCCCATTTTAGTTGTCCGGGGGGGGGGCAGTCTGCCCCCCCCCCTGCCCCCCGCTGGTTTACGCCACTTCACTGACCTCGGCTTTTGAGAGTGGAGTGCTGGAAAGGTTAACGACTCTTTTATCGTTGTACTTAGTGAACCTACGATTACGATTACACTTAATTTGTAGAGGGCCCGAGTTAGAATTCTCTGAGTTTGAGTTGTTATTAAGCGAATTGGCAGAAGAATCATTATGATGAGCACGCTGATAGTATTTCCTTTGACGAAGGTTTTTCAAAGAGAGGACATTAATTTTTGTTCCTCATGGCGTAAAATAGAACCAAATCGAGAATCGTCCACTGAGTTTCTGAGCACTTCCAAGATGTTATCGCGTTCAGTTTCGAGTTTCCTATTGTGACATATCAGTGTGGATATTTAAGATTGAATTTAGAAACCAATCATCGTTTAACTATTAACCACCAACCGTAGTCATAAAGAGAAAAAGCCTGTCGCAGCCCATTTTTGCTTCCTGTGTCATTCTTATGATCTCAAGCTTATGTCATAGAAAATTCTGGGTCATCAGTCCAAATTCCGCGCGCACGACATAAGGAGCGTTTCTGGATAAATACTCTCAAGACTGATAGACCTCTCGGGCTGGAACATCCCCCCCCCCAAGACCTAATTTCTTGGTTTTATTATTCTCTGCCTTATGTTTGTTTGCTGCCTCCATTCGTTTGGGCTTTTGTGTTAGTGGTTTTCGTCCGTTTTTGTGGTTCAACCCCACTTACTTTTGTATTTTCTTTTTTGTCATATGGCGGTTTTTTCTTGTTTAATTTTACCGCCTTGATAAGACTTCGTGCAGAAGTCGAAAGCTTGGCAGAGGGGTTGTGCCTTTTTTGACATATTTATAGTCTTTATTGTGTCAACACTCTATCGGTTACACGATCCCCCTCTCTTTTGGAAATGTTCTTCGTTTTGTCGCATTTTGGACACTTCTATTATAATATAATCATATATATATATATATAGTGTCCAATAATAATAGATGTATATATATATATGTATATATATATCTATATACTATATATATTAATTAAAGTTATAAAAAAACTTTTTTCTTCTATGTTTATGTTTATATGCGTGGTGCCTTTGCGCATTTGCGCTTCGCGCCGCAATTCCGTGCTACCCCGCTGCCGCATCGTCACGCCACGCTTGCGCGATGTTTTGGCCACGCGCTCTTTTGTTTTCCTTCCTCTTTCTTTCACGCACTACATAAACACTCTCTGTTAACCTGATGAAGGGGCATGTGCCTCGAAATATCGTTGTATTTTCAACTCATATGCACTGTTCACAACACTTTTACGTGAATTTGGACCTCATAATATATATATCGAATTATATATATATATATATAATATATATATATATATATTAATACCCTTTTTCTGTTAGTAATTGAATGGACAAATGGCATAATGAAAAGGACCCTTACTGAAATCAGCTTCCACGAGTTTGAAAACAAATTTGGATGTTTCCATTCTGTAAAACAGTAAAAACAGGGAGAGTTCCGGGTGGGGATGAGGTGGGCACCTGATTTGTGGCAATTTCTGGAATAGAAAAGCAAGGTGTTCACATTCCTGCAGAATTTACAGTGTATCTAGCATGTTTTGCCCACACAATTCAAAAGCAATCAGACCGTCTGAAAGCAGATATATCCGGTGAGCCATAGTCCGGGGCTCCATAGACGATAATCGGCTAAAGCGTGAAACTAATGTTGCGTAAAGATTCAACTGAGTCCGATTGTCCCAATTGTTCACCATTGTTCCCGGACTATGAGTACGCCGGACATGGTTCTTCTACACCGTGATTCAGGCATTGTATTTTAGGCTTGTAGTAAGATATTGATCTTGCAAGTGAAAGATGGCTTAGCCGCGATAGCACATATACAATAGCATGGTCTGTGAGCTGATGACAACATGCTTTTCAAGTTTGATAAATGCTGGTAGTAAGTTCACATCCTTTTTCCAGAAATGGCCACAAACTGGCACCTAACCCCCCGGAAGTCTTCCTGTTTTTACTGTTTTACAGAATATAAACATCCAAATTTTTTTCAGTGATTTCAGTAAGAGTATTTCATTATGACCAGTTTTATGCCCATTTTGTCCCTTTAAAGATGGTGTTTTAATAGTGTTGATGACTGAAAATAAACGTTGTATCTGCCACTAATATTGTGACTTTTGTCATTTGTAACCTGATGTACACATGATTATTGATACCTAATAGATAATGTTAAGTCTACATATTAATCCTTGTATTATAAGCAAAGGGGGGACATTTGGAAGTGTGTCCGGAATCCGGAGCATGCTGCGTGGCATGTGGTCAAGTTTGTGCGTATTAAATAGCACGTTAGCACTACATCGTAGTGTATAACGGAAGGGGATCATGTGGATCCCTCTGAAAACACTTTGGCGTTGGAAGTTTTTACTAAAAACCCCTGTCGTTGATGGAGTACATCAACACGACCACAAGACACGGAAAAATGGAAAATGACGGTCCAAAAAATATGTCGCGACAAAAAACTTCCAGCTAAAAATTGAAAGTTACTTTCCCGAAAGACGTCTTCCATAAAATTTGGCTCCTAATAGGAGAACATAAATACCTTTACATTGCTAAATATAATTTTTTTTAGAAGTACCCAAGTACGATTTAAGAGGAAAAACACATTTTGAATAGCGCCATCAAAATGCTAACGCTTATTATCATATTAACCAAATAAATAGCGTTAAAACATGGTGCGCTAAAAAAATTCTAGTGTTAAGGTTTTCAAGAGATTTGTAATTGTTTTTAACCGGCCCAAAAAGTCTTCTACAAATACAATAAAATAGAATCTGCATAGCGCACATAGACTATAAGACGCAGACCAAATAACCAACTGTATAACAAATTTCGTAGTGCCCCTAAAGACTAAAGTGGGGGGGGGGGGGGGGTTAGGGGAAAACCAAGTGTAATTCAGAAGAAATTATATATTAAAATCATATAACTGTCTGTGCCCGCACATAAAACTGGCACAATTTCTCGAAAATGAATAAAATGTCACCCCGATGTCTTTTCCCCATTATCAGTGACTAATGGATATGTATAGCCTTCAGCAAGCCATGAGCTAAAGATATCAACAATCGCCCGGTATGCGGAGCCATTGTTATATTGCCACGCAGTTGGAAATATTCTAGATGTTATCACCTCCACGATTCGGGTTGAGTAATAAAATACCCGTGCTCTTTCACAATAACAAACCAGCTTATAATATAGGTCTTCTTCTGAAAACGCAGTAAGTTAAATAAAAATGAAGTTAAGCAATAGGTTACGGATTTTGGTTCTGCACAAAGTAGTTAGGTCAAAGCTTGCCCAGCGACTTGTTGGACATGATGTTCGTCTCTTCTTTTGCGAATGATGAAAAATACGGCCAAAGTTAATTGAACACGCACTATAGAAGCTCAAGATTTACTTATTTGTGAATGAGGATAAGTATTTTGTGCTTTCGTCATGACAAAAAAAATCAGTCTAAATCGGAAAGGTGATAACACCTGAAATCTTTTCAACCCACTTAGGGTTTTGAGATACATACAGTTGAAACAAACGCTTCTTTATTTTTGTCTAAGTAAGAAAGTCTGAAAAAACATGACGGCCAACAGCCCCATACTTTTGCATGGGGGATTTTCTGTGTATTTCAATCTCTGGTTCTTTTTTTTTTTTTTGGGGGGGGGGGGGGCTGTAACTCTTGCTTCATATAGAATAATACTAACATTCTTATTAAGCATCCTTGCAGATGCTAGCAGCTGCATATTGTGACCGCTTTAGATCAACAAAAGTAATTTATGGCCAGATTTACTGTAATATTTGCCCGACATTAATCAACTAAGGGCGTCCTGAATGTCAACATGGGGGAGATGGGGCATTGGGGAGGGGAGATGGGGCATTGGGGAGGGGAGATGGGGCATTGGGGAGGGGAGATGGGGCATTGGGGAGGGGAGATGGGGCATTGGGGAGAGGGGCATTGAGGAGGGGAAAATGGGCTTTGGGACGGGGAGATGGGCATTGGGGAGGGGAGATGGGGTGTTGGGGGTGGGGAGATGGAGGCGTAGGAGAGTATATGTGAATGGAGGAGGGAGAAAAGGGCATTGAAGAGGGACAAGTGGGATGTTGAGGAGGAGAAATGGAGTGTTGAGGAGATGAGATGTCGTATTCAGGCATGCATTTCTATTGGTTTACGCGAGTTGATGCAAGTTTCAAGTTTATGATGTTTGAAGATTGCACTTTTTCAGTACTGGTAGTCCAGAACAACTGGTAGTCTATATTTTGCATCAAATTACTGATTACCCCTTTAACAATATCAAAGGGGGTTTCAATTTACTTATAATTCAGTGTAAAACACAAGCAGAAATTTGGTCCAGTGAAGTTTACAATATCACAATTTGAAACCAGTAAAACAATGAGAACAAACAGTGAGATCATTTTTTTTCAAAAATGGGGCTGGGCCCCAGCTGGCAATATCGAAACCGCCTCCCTTTCCAGGACGATCCTTTCTGTAAACGTTAAATATTTCCCGGAAGACTTCAGCCGAGTGTATGGTAGAATCGAGTTTACATTCAGTGCCAATGATTATATCTCTTTTTTGAACTCAACGGAGCTTTCAAAAAGAGCAGAGGTAGTCTACTCCTGGGGTAGCGGAGGAATAACATTGAAGATGTTTTAAAGGTGCATTTCGTGATTCTAACCCATTCTGTTTTGTTCATGTTTCGCTAGATATCCTTGAGAAAAGCTTATTCCCAAAATTTCAGTTGATTCTGATCTTGCGTTCGGCTGTTATGAGCAAATGTTCGTATCACAATCTCCCATAGACCACTGTACAGTAATTTCTGTCCGTTTACGGACAGAAAATACAAAATCGCGAATTTCTTGCAGACACGATTGAATTTGCACGTCAGATTGGGCACACATTCTATACTTAGCCCGACGGTTCAGATGATATAAAAATCTCAACTTGTTTGAGGTAAGTCGGGGGGGGGGGGGGGCGAGGCTGTGGATCACGAAATGCCCTTTATTTAAGTTTGTAACCGGTACATGATTTTATTGAAAAATGAGCTTACAATCCAAAATGTTAATTAAAGGGCCGTGGTCCAATCGCTAATAGCATCGTCCCCAGAACTCCAGATTTTACCGTGGTCAAACTTTTGATATCTTTTTTGGTAATTTTCGTATTTTTCTCATTTTCCCTGTGAAGTCGTAAAGCTAAAGGATATTGGTTTGTATGTTATGAGCGAAAATCATGTGTCACATTTTGATCGACCATTATTAATTTAATACAGTACTCTATAGGAATTACAAAATCTCTTAAATTTTTAGCTCTCACATCAAAACAGGTTGAAATTTCATCGCGAAACTTTACAGATGGGTTTTTGGGGTGAAGGCCATTTTATCAACACGGAAACTTTATAAACTTAAAAACGGGTCATCCCTTTTATTGAACATGGAAGTTTTCACACATTTAATTAGAATATTTTGTACTCAATATCTCAGAAAATAAGCGATATAGCTTACACGTATGTGCACTATTTAAATGTTCATTAAAACGTTTATGTGCACTGTTAAAATGTTCACTGAAACATTTTAAAAGCTAAAGTATGCTTGGTTTGTATGTTATGGGCGTCGTTTTAAATGGCAGCTGGGGCTCGCAACAGTTGAAACGACCTTTTTTTACAGTTATTTGCGCGTTTTAACAGTGTGCTTGCATGTAGCACTATGGGCCACCTCAACATTGGTGTTTATATATTTTCTTTTAAAAAGTGATTTTTTTATATCTTTCTACCTGTCTTGTAGAGCTTACCAAGAAACTACCTGAAGGTGAAACGTACATGCGGGCCTGATTTGTTCACGTAGGACTACAGACGATTTCAGAAATTATTGCAAACTATTAGCAATCACCTTTTTGCAAAATAGTTGTTGATTGACACTACATGCTGAGCAACACTTGGTATCCTCATCATTATGGATGGATACACACCATTTACATGTAGGTATTGTCAGATATATATACACTCATTTGAAAGACTAATGCGCCATCTTAGAAGGCATGAGCAGAAGTATTTCCTTGTCAGAACAAGAAAAAATTACAAGTCAATGATGGAGGAAAGGTCATATCAATGGATATACAATAAACGATGGTTTGCAGAACGATGCAACTCCACCACTGATAACGGTTCAGGAAAGAAATCCATTAACTATAAATGTGACTCTTGTCAGAAATGCTTTGGCCGCAGGAGTAGTCTTACACGCCATATTAGGACTCACACAAAGGAACAACCTTATCATTGTGAGTATTGTCAGAAATGCTTCGCACAGAGGTCTTCTCTTACGCGTCACATTCGGATTCATAAACGGGAAAAAATCTATCAGTGCGAATATTGCAATGAAGGTTTTACAGACGCTAGCAGTCGTATATATCACATTCGGACTCATCACACAAAGGAAAAACCCTATCAGTGTGGGTATTGTCAGAAATCCTTTGTACGAAGCGGTAGTCTTACGATTCATACTCGGATTCACACAAAGGAAAAACCATATAAGTGTAAATATTGTCAGAAATGTTTTGCACAAAGATGTCATCGTAACTGCCATGCTCTGATTCACACAAAGGTAAAGCCCTATCCGTGTGAATTTTGTCAGAAAGGCTTTGCAACAAAAAGTCGTCTTGACCGTCACATCCATACTCACACAAAGGGAAAAACACTATCAGTGTGAACATTGTCAGAAATTCTTTGCTCAAAGAAATTATCTTACACATCACATTCGGACTCAGCACACAAAGGAAAAACCTTATCAGTGTGAATATTGTAAGAAGTGCTTCCTATACAGTAGCAGCTGCACATACCACATCCAGACTTGTCACACGAAGGAAAAACTCTATCAGTGTGAATACTGTGAGAAAAGTTTTACACGAAGTGGTGATCTTACATGTCACATTCGCACGCACACAAAGGAACGGCCCTATCGTTGTGAATATTGTCAGAAATGCTTTTCACGAAAAAGTAATCTTAACCGTCACATTCGGATTCACACAAAATAGGGATATTCAAGCCTATACAACACAGCCAATGATAACAAATGCAACTTGCTTAAACTTTAATCAAACACAATACCTCTTTCTCAGCAAGTGAAATATTAACAATACAAGACATAGAACCACTTGGTGTTAACACACCAATGTGAACTCGCGCACGGGCTTGATGTACAATAAACCCGAACGGAACTGTCTACCTGAAACCCTCGTTAATATCACTACAACTGAAGCATTTAAGAAGAAACAACCAAGAAATCAACCCTCCAGCATCTAACTAACGTCTAGCGCACTCACTAACCTCTGCGTTTGACCTCTACTGTCGAGGAGCTGCAGAGTACATCTGTCAAAGTCAAAGTGATGTTTGGTTCGTTTTGATGAGTTGCTATATTGAAAGAGTCTTGGTCGCCATCGTCTAAGCCCATAGACAATGTTGAGGTATAGCGCCACCAGCCTGGCCACCAAGCCTTGTTCAAATCAACATGTATTAAGTCATTAATATGCTATCGTTATAAAAAAAAAGAGTAACATTGAAATCCTATTCATAATTATTGGTCAAATCAGCGATTGTTATTGTTTATATTTCGAGCAGTATGCCACAAATGTATGTATCTGAAAACATCTCAAATATGTTACTATCTCAGCCTCCATAGAAAAACGTTTTACACAATTTGGCACTCGCCAGTGGTGTCGGTGTCAATGGATGCAGCCAGTATTTACTTTGCAGCATTCATAGCGTGCTGATTCGCTGATTCCCGATGACCCGGAATTTTTTCGCAATGAAGAAACAACCACGAACTGAGAATTTTCTCGAGTCAGAAAGTCTGAATAGGATTATCCTCGGAAGGGCCACTTGAGAGAATATGACAATTGCAATTATGGGGCGACAGATAGATCGTTCAAACGTCAAGTGTCAAGTGGGTTGTTGTGGTTCCCCCGTGGTTCCTTCTTATCTCTTTCTTCCATGCTCGCATGTATAATACCAAAGACCACCTCACACGTCATTTGTTAATGGTACCAGACGCTAGACAAATCATTTGCAACTTTGAGTGGAGAAGTGTCAAATTTCAATAGATTTGTAGGTAAAAATTCCATCCATATGTTTTGAAATTTTAAAATCCTGTTGGGTAATTTCGTGAATACAAACTTTTCTTTCACGATTTTTCCCAACACCTCTACCTTCTCTAAAAACCGAGGGTCTGAGCTAATTGAATGGACAGTAGGTCACCATGTGTTTACAGTACATAGGGCTGTGTGGTCTGGTGGCTCGGATCATATTCCTTTGGAAGGTGCAGTATTTCACACTGAAGAAGTTTGACTCTTAAAGGTGCATCTGCAAAACAGCCTATTTGTCAGAAAATCAACATGTAATTACGGTATATTTGTCCGTGTGATCTTTGACCCTTGTTTGTTTACAACCGAACTCTTGCTAATTTGGCTGAAATGGACCATGCATTTGGCATTAGTGCATTTTGAAAACAGCACAGAATGCCCCTTTAATGGACCCACATACCCTTTATCAGTTCCCACAAAAGATGCATCAAATGATCTTTCATGTGGCAGGAATGTGCAAGATCCAATCTACCGCTTCAGTGATACAGCAATTACACAATATTAATGGGCTTTGGGTCAGTGGCTCTTCTGAGCCACTTTATATGGCTGATCTCTTTAGATCCAAAAGCCGCCATTCAATGGACCCCGTGGGACAATATTGATTTTTGTAACATCAGAATTCTTAGAGGAGATGTATCAGAGTTTCTAAAAATCATGATTATGAATTTATTTTGTTTTAAGGGGTGCATGGGAATCATGTAATCTGCTAGACTAACACAGTGTTATTTTCTCTCAAAGTATGATTTTAAATGTCTTGTTCATATCCATCTACTTTCTTTTGCAGAGCTTGCCAAGAAACTAACTGAAGGTTGCCGTTGCCTCGAGCCCTGATTTGTTAGCTTCGTTGTTTACACAGGATTATAGAAGATTTCAGAAATGAAAAGTATTTCAAATAATTAACAATTACCTTTTTGCAAAATAGTTATGATACTACATCCCGGACAACACGTTGCTACCGCCATCAATATGGATGGATACATACCATTTACATGTAGGTATTGTAAGAAATATGAATACTCATTTGAAAGACTAATGTGCCATCTTAGACGGCATGAACGGAAGTTTTTCCTTGTCAGAACAAGCAAAAAATACAAGTCATTGCAAGAAAGGTCATTTCAATGGATATACGATAAACGATGCAACTCTATTATTGATAGCGTTTCTGGAAAGAAATCCAGGAATTAAATATGTGACTTCTGTCGAAATGCTTAAATACAGGGGTAATCTTGCACGTCACATTCAGACTCACACAGAAGAACAACTCTTTCAGTGTGAGTATTGTCAGAAATGGCTAACAACACACAAGTCTTTGCTAAACGTCACATCGGATTCACACACGGAAAAATATATCATTGGTGAATATTGGGATAAAGTTTACCCAGCAAGTCGCGTTATATACACCTTCGGATTCATCACACAAAGGAAAAACCCTTTCAGTGTGAGTATTGTCAGAAAAGCTTTGTACGAAGCGGCAGTCTTAAAATTCATACTCGGACTCACACAAAGGAAAAAACCGTATCAGTGTAAATATTGTCAGAAATGCTTTTCACAAAGTAGTAATCAGAACTATCACATTCAGATTCACACAAAAGTAAACCCCTATCAGTGTGAATATTGTCAGGAAGGCTTTGCAACAAAAGTCGTCTTAAGCGTCACATCCATACTCACATAAAGGGAAAACACTATCAGTGTGAACATTGTCAGAAATTCTTTGCCCAAAGAAATTATGTTACACATCACATTCGGACTCAGCACACAAAGGAAAAAGCTTATCAGTGTGAATATTGTAAGAAATGCTTCCTATACAGTAGTAGCTGCACATACCATATTCAGACTTGTCACACGAAGGAAAAACTCTAACAGTGTCAATACTGTGAGAAAAGTTTTACACGAAGTGGTGATCTTACATGTCACATTCGCACGCACACAAAGGAACGGCCCTATCGTTGTGAATTTTGTCAGAAATGTTTTTCACGAAAAAGTAATCTTAACCGTCACATTCGGATTCACACAAAAATAGGTATACTCAAGCATATACAACACAGCAAATGACGACAAATGCAACTGCTTAAATTTTAATCAAACACGATACCTCTTTCTCAGCAAGTGAAATATTAACAATAAAATGACTGAAAGCTTTAAATACCGAATTTCAATCTGGTTTTCAAGAATGCATTGACATTCTCAGGACACTAGTAGGCACTCTCCAACTTATCTAAGTTGTCCTTTGTCTTATTCTTACCGCCCATATGTGGCATCAGAATAATCTTCTACCAATAAATCAGGGACAGGTGGCCCTGTGGAGACGGATACTGAATACACACTTGACAAAAAAAAATGAGGCGATTATCTTAATATACGCCACAGAATTGGTTACATAGCTTGACCCTACAGTTCACCATAGTGGTTTATTCCGTAATGACGTCATGGGGCGTGAAATATACGATTAATGCTAAATTTTAATATTGACAAGTAAAGCTGGAGGCTCACTGATACCTATTATAACGAGCGGTAAATTTGCAGTTTGGTCCAAGTAAAACCATTAGCCCATTATATATAATGTTTACAGGCTCATTAGGGTCGTACTTTAGCTGCCGAAGTGATTTCCTGGAGGAATACCATTCCAAAACAACACGAGCCAAAGACTTCGTCAGAAGCAATATGAAGAGAAAAAGAACATTCTGCGCAAAAGAGCTTTCGCCAAAAATGCAACAGCTGAAGACAAAAAGGTATTTCGGCAAGCAAATAAAACTGTGTCCTTTGAACAAACTAGAAAAGCAAACAGTCGAACTAAATACAGTTGGATAATTATAAAAAAAAAACAATACAGAAACATTTTGGAAATTGCCTCACGAGCTACCAATGAATTAATATCGATGGTAAAAGTTCTGACCAATCGTTCAGCAAAAAGGTTGCAGACGATTATTTTCCAAAAGTATGCTGCTCCTGTTGTTGTTGACATCTCTCAAATTGAACTGGTTCCGCTACAGTAATCTGAGTACAGACAGTACCCAATATAATCTAACCCCTATCAGACCAAGGGATGTTAAAATGGTTCTAGGTCTGAGAAAGCCACGTCAGCACCTGGAAATGACGGGCTATGTATGGTCTTTTGAAACACTTACCATCTACTCACTCTACAATGGCGACCTTTTTACCAATCAAAAAGGACCCAGACCACCGCTTTCCTGGTCTGAAGCCAAGGTTATTAATACATAAGGCAGGAGACATCAAATTGCCTCAAAATTTCAGAATGATTAGCTTAACAAGCTGCATAGTAAGGTATATCACCATGAAACCTTGCTGATTCGTACTATAGATACTTGATAATAAGTAATTCATATCACACCGGATTCAATCAGAAGGCATTCATTAAAGGAATCACCGGCTGTATGGAGCACTAAGGGCACATGTGGTCCAGCGGATCAGCGACATCGTTTCTATAAGCATAAGGTTGTGGGTTCGAGCCCCGCGTCGACAAGGTGTTGTGCCACTGGGCAAGGCACTTTGCCTCTCTCACCCAGGCGTCTAAATGGGTAACGGCATATGCTGGGAATGCAAAACAAAGACGTCGCTGTGCGGGAGGAGTGGCGAACCCCCCCCCCCCTTCCACAGCCAACATTGGGGAGTCTGGCCCAAACGCAAATGACAGAGAGAGGGGCACTCCGTCTGTGGGGACACCATTGCATTTGCATGGAGCACAATCAAAGTTTTGCAAGAAGTTATTTCTTTTGCAAAAGTTAAGAAAAGGAAAGTTCACAATCATTTTTTGATCTCTGCCGATGCATTTTGGTAGTGTCGTCACACCCTGATTCCATACCCT
The DNA here is from genome assembly GCA_023653785.1 of Ophioderma brevispina. Taxonomy (NCBI): domain Eukaryota; kingdom Metazoa; phylum Echinodermata; class Ophiuroidea; order Amphilepidida; family Ophiodermatidae; genus Ophioderma; species Ophioderma brevispina. Next base: position 14,307 of record JAMKCH010027613.1, read on the forward strand.
TACCGATTTGACCAACCCGTTTATATATTTTGAAGCGTGAATGTTAATACCAAGATTGGACATCCCAAACTTCGACTTTAAAGTGCGTACATTCCAAGGAGATCCTTGTCTCCCCGGTATTTTTATCATGTGTTTTAATCCAATTCTAGAATATCTTGAAAATATTCGCCAAAAACATGGTTGCAATCCTGACGGAACTAATATTATCAAACACCCTATGCCGATGACTTAATGTGATGACTACGGTAATAAGGCCACACCAGAAAATCATCAATGAGCTCCACAAAAAGCAAAATTTCTATGGGACTTACGCTGTAAACCATCAAAGTGTCGCTCATCTCTATTTGGCCTGGAAACCTACATTGATAGATTTAATATTGGTGGGAAACCAAGTGATCTAGTGAGACTGATCCCCGGCGCTTTTCGGTTCTTTGATCCCATTTTAGTGGAAAGCAGACTGACATTGTGACAGATTGGAACAAGTTACCAAGAATGTTTAGAATATTGAAAGCGTCCCAGTCGGGATAAATTAAATGGCTACATTATACACGATATTTGTATTCCATCGACTTCATTTCTGTCTCCCATTCATGATCGCTGTAAAAAATTTTACTCACTCGCAAGAGAGCCGACATGATGTCAAAAATGGCTCGCATGCGCCGTCGTGGGGCCAATATTGCACTAGTTCACGTGTCATATGCCTTAAACATCCCCCGTATTCAGATGTCTATTTTCGCAGCCATTGTGCTTCATACAGTCGTTCACGTTTTCAAAGCAGATGCCTATCACCAAACCACTGCTCTTGATACTCAGCTAATGCGTCAGGTGGTCTGTAAATCGTCCACCATACGGACTGTGATGAGCATGCACTCCTCTTGGATTCTGCCTTGGAAAATAATATTCAATGGACCACATTTAAATCAAACATAAATAACTCTGAGATCGCGAAAAATAGTTATATTGGAAATCTGTCGTTGAGCCGCTTCTTATACAAGGGAGACTGCAAAATCCTTGAAAAGGATCTCACACGGAAATCTATAATTATCTTCCAAATTGTGTCCTTCACTAAGGGAGCGCCTCTGCTGACAGATTTCTCTTTGTAAGAACAGAGGTCTTGCTCATATCTTAAAAACCAACTCACACATATGTGAATCGATAATTCTGGCGGACATAACAAGTCTGAAGATATCCTGATTTTTTCAGCACAGTGTTTTGTATCGCGACAAGAGAATTCAAATTATCTTTTCCGATATCAAGGGTCTACTCGTATGTGGGGAAAATAGAGGTAGGAGAAAATGAGAAAGCCTTACAATTGCCAATACGCAACGCCGATTATCCCAATTATATCACTTGGCAAATCATTGTAACCTCATTGTATTCTTTGTATTAACTATCTGTATTTGTATGTAAGAAATTGTAATTTAATTCTTATTAGTGTTTTCTGCTAATTGTGTTTTGGGATATGATTATGAAATTCATTAGACAGAGAGCCATCGGGGAGGGAAGCACATGAAACGTAGAATCATTCCAGTAGTGCGGACCGTCACTAAACATTCAACAGGGATGATCGCAACCCTACCATTCCACATTACCGGGCCAACATTGAAAGTTATCCATATATTTACCATCCAGGACCCTGACAGCACCTCAGCTTGTACAGACATTCTAAAAACCAAAAATGATCCCAGAATGACTGGGCAGTCAACACGGAAATCCAGCAACATCCGTGACATCCTAAACATAATGAAATTTTCTCAACCTCAGTTATGGAATGCCCGTTCTGTCCGTAAAAAGTCGGTCTCTATTTATGATGACATATGAGAATTTGATGTGGACATTTTTGTGAATAACTGAAACTGGTTGGCTGAAAAGCGATCCTGTGCGTCATTGTGAGATGCTGCCTGAGGATATCCTCCTGCACTTTCCAGGAAGTCTGATGACCATGCGGTGTTGGGTAATCCACAAAACTTGCATAAACATTCAAATACACCCACAGGCATTAAGACACCTTTTTGTGCATGCTTGTGTGGTAATAAACAAACACTAGTGTTAGACTATCCATGTGTATCGTCCACCACTTTCCAGGGAAAATGGTCCTCAAAATAAGTCAATTCTTAAATGAGTTTGATACTTTCCTTAATGAGATTGCTCTTGTGCCCGCTAAAACGATACTGCTGTGTGATTTCAACGTGCCTGTGACCTCCCCGCTAAACCGGAGTTCTATTCATTTTTGGAGATTCTGGCTGCTAATGGAAACAAGTGTACAAGAACGGTTTTGATAATAGTTAAAGTGTCCATTCGGGACATGAATTTACATTGCTACATATACCCTATAATTTATTTCCATCGCTGCAATTCTGTCTTCCATTCATGATCTCTGTAAAACACATTTACTCACATCTTAGACAAAAGAGAGCCGAGCCATGTATGGTTGTCAAATGGGCTGGATTCCGGCGTCTGGGGGCCAATATTGCAGCGGTAGTTCAGCGTTCGATCGGCCCGTTAACATCCCCCTGTATTTCCGATGTCTATTTTCGCGGCCATTGTGCTTCATACAGTCGTTCACGTTTAAAGCAGATGCTAAATCACAAACCATGCTCGTGAACTCAGCTAATGCGTCAGGCTGGTCTCGTAATCGGTCACCATTAACTGAATGGAGCGCATTCACTCCTCTGGGCTTCTCTTGGAAACTAATATTCAATGGACCACATTTAAAAATCAAACATAAATAAATCCTCTGAATCGAAAAGTAGTTATTTTATTGTGGGAAATCGCTTTTAAGGGAGCCGCTTCTATACAGGGAGACTCAAAGAATCCTGAAAAGGATCTCAGCACTGAAATCTATAATTTATCTTCAACGTGGTTCCTTAAACTAAGGGTAAGCGCCTCTGTAGCAGATGTTTCTCGTTTGTATAACAGAGGTATCTTTGCATCATAGCTTAAACAACTGGCAATCATGATGGTTTGATCGATACTCTCTTTCGGCGGTAACAATGTCCTTAAGATTATCCTTGATTTTTTTCAGCACAAAGTGTGTTAGATATCGCGACAAGGAGAATCAATTTTTTTCCGATACCCCCCCCCTCAAGGTCTACTCGTATGATGGGGAACATAGAGGTAGGGAGAAATTGAGAAAAGCTCTACAACTCTAATTGCAATACCAACGCCGATATCCCAAGTAAGAACACGTGGCCCCAAAAAAACTCAATTGTAACGCATTGAATATCTTTGTATTAAGGGCGATCTGTAATTTGTATTTTAGAATTGTAATTTAATTCTAGGCTGACAACACACCTGATTCCTTTTTACGCACTTCTTGTATAAGCTTCTGTAATTTGTATTCTTTTATTAACATTCTGTATTGTATTTAAGAATTGGGGGGTTAAACAAAAAAAAAACAATTGTAAATTCTTATTTATGTGTTTTCTTAATTGTAAGTTTTGGGATATGGTTATGAAATGCATAGACGAGATCCCACGGGAGGGAAGCACATGAAACGTAGAATCATGCCATTAGTGACGTCCCCTCACAAACATTCAACAGGAGATCGCAACCCTACCATTCCCACCCGGGGCAACCTGATCATTTAATCCATATATCTACCATCCAGGACACCGACAGCACCTCAGCTTATCCAGACATTCTAAAACCAAACTGATCCCATCATGACTGGCTAGTCAACACGGACTCCTAGCAACCTCCGTTACATTCCTACACATATGAAATTTTCCACATCCGTCTCGGAATGCCGTTCCTGCCGTAAAAGACGGTCTCTATTTTGATGACATATATGAGACGGATTGCCTTTTTGTGATAACTGAAACCATTGGGTTGGCTGAAACATCGGCTTGGGGTCATTGTGAAGCTGCCTTGAGGTATTCCTTCTGGCACTTCCAGGAAGTCCTGATTACCCGATGGCGGTGTTGGATAATCCACAAAAATTGCCTAACCATTCAAAATACACCCCCAAGCATTAATAACCCATTCTTGTGAGCAGCTGGGTGGTACTAAAACAAAACTAGTTTAGACTCGCTCGCCTTTTTATCGTCCACACCACTGTTCCCAGGGAAATTGTCTCAAAATAAGTCATTCTTAAATGAGTTTGATACTTTCCTTCCTAAAGATGCTCTTGTTCCGCTAAAACGATACTTGCTGGATAGATTCAACGTGCATTTAACCTCCCCGCTAAACCGGAGTCGATTCATTTGTTGGAGATTCTGGCTGCTAATGGTTTTCATCAACATATCTATGGCCCTACCCATAAGTTGGTCACACCCTGGACCTTTCATATCTCTCTGAAGATGGAATAGTTTGCTGGGGTGGGACCATGCTTGCCTGGGCTAGGCTTGATCATCGTGTTTTTGATTAATTGTACGATTAAGCAAAGCAGAATCACCACTCTAGAACTATGTGCACCATCAGAAATAGAAGAATATGACAAGACTCTTTCGCAATCGACCTTTATCCATGGTTGGCGGTCTTGACCTTCGTGAGGCTCAGTTGATGAGGCTTGGTAAGATTTAGGTGTCTTTAATAGTGTACTCGATTCCCCCCCCCAGCACCTCCTCAACAGCGTTCCCCGCCGTATTAGACGCACTACACGCTTGGTTTAAATAAAGGATTTCTTGATGATGCGACGTGAACGTAACGGTAGAGAGAAAAGCGTAAACACTGAGAAAATGTCGATCTGGATGCGTTACACTGTACATCAGCAGTGCACTGGTAAAACGCATTCATCATCTAAGGAGGTTTATTAGCAGAAACAATTAGAGAAATGCTACAACAAACCAGTTTGCTACTCTGAATAAGCTTCTGAACCCCCAAACTAACCACATGCCTAACTTCAGCTACTGAATTAAGTAGCTCATTGGCCAGGTTTTTCAGCGACATGGTATACAAAATCAGACGTGACCTTGATAATTGTCCAGGTCCAACCCCATGAATGATCCAATCGGACAATACTTGTGAACCGTTCCAATCAAATAGTTTAAATCCAGTCACTGTTGAAAAGTTAACCAAGGTGATTATGTCACTCCTCAAAAATATTTCCGCGTTTGGTCGACACCATTCCATTGTGTTACGAAGAGAAGTTTTTGCGCCTGCTCGGCTGAGCCATTAACATCTGATCATAACAGTCATATCGCACTGTTTTTCCCCAGCTAATCTCGGAAGCTGCGCGTGAACACCCATTTCTAAAAAGCCTTCCCCTAGAACAAAGATGTGCTAAACACATCGCGCCCTGTGTCAATATTAGGCCTGCGGGTCTAGTTCATGGAGAAATTAGTGAGTGCCCAGATAAGGATCATCTTGTCTGCTCAAAAAATGACTTAATTATAATTGCTCAGGTCACTTACCGAATAACGAACACAGCACGGAAACGGCACTCTGCTTGTCCAAGCCGCGAGAGCCTCAATGCAATTCACAACAGTGATAGCATTTGCTATTTGCTGGCTAGATCTTAATGCAGCTTTTGATACGGTTGATCATGCATTCTTTTAATCGTTACGTGATTCTCGCTCGGGAAAATTCAAGGTACTGCCTTACAGTGGAGTCGGTCTTACCTGCAGAACCGCGCTGTTCGTGTGCTCATTGGGATGCATTCAAAGCAAAGCCATCTATCTCCCTTTCGGGTCTTCCCTCAGGAGGCTCTGTGGTGCGGGCCTCTCTTTTTCCGGTAATGTACACAAACTTTAGGGCATCAATCATCGCGGAGCACTATTGCTTGTACCACTAGTAGCTGATATTGCAGGCCTATTGACACCTTGGTGATCCTACGATGATGGTGATGCCAAACTGCTGTCAAAAGAGCTTCTCTTTGTATTGATGTATCATGATGGAATGCGCTGTCACAACTCAAAGAATTATTAAAAGACGAATTTTTTCATCGCAGGTTCATCCTATTACACAACAAGTCGCCTCAAAAATATTACCATCTAGGGGTCGGACAGTGGGGTGGGCCCCAGTCCTCGGCATTTAGAAACCTTGGTGTCGTTTTTGATCAGACAATGTCCTTGACTGAACATGTAAAAGCATCATTAAGTCTGTAACTTCCACCAACCGTTGGCACCTTCGAGCAATACTTTACAAACCGCATCCGCCGTTGTTAATCCACATTTGAGGTATGTTTGTCCATCATCTCGTCGTTCACTGATTTTAATCTCGCAGTTGACTATTGCCAATTCACTTTTTGTATGGAAATGTTACTAAGCCAGAGATCGGAAGTAACTTCAGAATTTTTGCATAAAACAAAAGGAATAGAGCAGCCAGCTGGTGTTCAGAATCTGATAGGACACCAGCCACACCACTCCTTAAGAGCTCCAATTGGGCTACCAATTAGTGGGACGCTTTGTCTTTAAGCTTATTGCCTTCTTACTTACACGGGCATTTCCCGTACAATGCTATCTTACTTGTCCGAATACCTCTCTGTATATTCCTGGTCAGGTCCAAGGATTGCGATCTCGATACAAGACGCTCCTCACGTTTCCGCACCAACAGGTCAGTGGGTGACATGGGCTTCAGCAATGCGCCCTAGCCTATGGACTCTTTGCCTATCTCTGTTCGCCACTCCAGCCGATTGTTACTTTTAGAAAGCCCTAAAATTTCCTCTATTTCCTAAGAGTTGATCGGGGTCTAAATTAGTTTTTTTTTTTTGTTATTGCCTCACAATGATATTTAATTGTGCAGTGTTTCCTTTTGGTTGCCGTGTCGCATACGACCCGCTATAGAAATGCAACTTGTGTCTCAAAATTGGAAAGGAGTCGATTTGTAACTGGAAAGTTGTTTTTTTATTTATGGTGTTTATAATGATTGATACGTTCCTGAAATTTTGCTGTATTAATATGACATGGGTATGTAAATGCATTTTTCATAAGGGACAAAAATGAACAAGTACGCTCATGTTCAGGAAATGTAAACGATACTTCCTAGACTCAACGACTGGGGTATACGTTGTTTGGTTCACCCATTTGTACACTGAATTGCGATACTGCAGAACACTATAGTACTGTATCAATTCAAATAGCAGACCCATGTTAAGGTCATGTGTTTTCAGGCTTCGTAGCTGTATGTCACCCATTTGGCCCAGATTGGAAAACATTGTAGACTTGATCAAGATCCAGTCCAGTCTATAATCATCATCTCTGCCCTTAACAATGTTATGGGTGTTATTTACTTCCAATTCAGATGGTGACGCAGTCTGGAAGCAATACTCTTACAGACCCTGGTACGCATGGTCAGGTACTCTAGTCCCAATCACAGGCTCAGCATGACTAAGCAACTCTAACAGCTAAAGATGAGTATTTGCATTATATATGGAGCATACCTATAGTACTTTGAAGTTCTAAATTTACCAATAATTTAACTGATTCGAGCCCTACTTGAATATATTTTACTTGAATTTGCGCTGTTATTGAGCTGTTTATATTTGTTTGAAGTCTAATATTTTGAAGAAAACTAGTTAATTATTCTGGTGGTGTAGCAACAAACCTTTTCTCTTGTATACTAGGTGAGTAATAGGCCAAATATATATTTTGGTATGGTCTTATGGAACGAGGCACTCAAGTTTCAGTTTATATTCCCTTGGCCCTGTGTCACATTTAGATTTAATTATCATCAATTATTCGAGGATTCAGACCACGAGGCAGATTTCACGGATTCGAGTATTATGTACTAGTGAAATTGATGTATGTATAACACATGTTTAATACCGTAGCGTATTAAAGTTAAAGCTATTTAAAATGCGCCATGGTATGTCCATGGTGTAACATAAATTTTTTCTTCTGGGTATATTGTGAATAGTCACTACCTCTTCCAAGTGTGGACAGGGCCCAAAATTTTGAATGAGTGACATTTGCTGCACAAAAAAACGCATTGAAGTCATTTATTTCAGCATGTGTAAATCAAAATTGAAATGCAATGGCATAAGATCTTTCCGCTTCTTTGGCAGCGAGAACGGAATACTCTGATCTAACTCTTCTCTTCACTCTTTGGAGATTAGGTAATTATTATTTATTTCCATAAATTCCAGGTTGGAAATTTTCTTTAAAAACTTGGGTTCTCGCCTAGAACCTCAACAGAATTTTATTATTTTATAGTTGTTTTGTTTTAAATATTGCCAAATCCAGGCTTGCTGATTGAAAAGCCATTTTCAAATAAAACCCTGACAATCGGAAAAAATCATCATGTGTTATCGATTTTTGATAATGCAGTGTATGGGGCAACTGTTAAAATCGAATGTTCATGAAATCTTTTTGTTTTTGTAAAAAAAAACAGGGTTGATCGATTTGAACATTTTTTTCTTCAAACTTTGGCTTTTTTCACATCCAAAACTAGTTCGAGGTTATTTATCGGATCGAAAATCATGTTTTTAAACACCCCTTTTTTTTATCGAAAAGCCAGGTTTGTTACAACCCGAGCGTATCATTGATAAACCTAATTCGGCGATTGAAATCCCATATTTTGGTTCAGCCATTTCATGGTTTTTGTTTGCGCGAAAAAACATTTTTGTGGGCACGTTATTGTCATATTCTCCACCAAAATAATCGCTAAATATCCCTTAATAACCATAACATCACCAAATAAATGAATTTTATATAATCTATGTTCTTTATCTAACATGTATTTTCAACTCCAAATTTGTTTGTTTAAATTAAACTCTTAAATAAAAGTTTCTTGCCATAATGATTTGGAATTGTCAATCTGTCCACCTTTTACAATGAACATCCACCATCAACAGCTCCATTAACTGCTATTATATCATCTCGTTTCTTTGATACGTGTTTTTTACCAAAAAATGCACTCCAAACTAAAAACCAAGTCTATACTTCTGGTCTCTTTCATGTTTCCTTCAACTTCTTTCAAAAATCATATCGCGACCCGGCACATTTTTTTTCAAATCATTGTGTATTACTATGGTTTTAGGCTAAATAGTAATTACTCTCTATTTGTTAAAGGGCTTGACCTTGTTTTGAGAAGACGCTATATAACTGCTCGTTTGTTGTATGTTATGTCGTGAGATTGTATTAAAAGCATTGACACGAAGGTCACTTCTCCGATAGGGAGACTATTTCATTCTATGATCATCGCCGACAGAAGCCCGGCCCAAGCTGTTGACGATTTCGTGGCAACGCTCAAGCTGAACAGGGTCATGACCTGTGGCGTAGAAAGGATATCCCCGATGCGCAGTGGTTTGTTACATGTGGAGACGCGAAAACAAAAAGATTGAGTCGATTACAGCCGAACTTCTATTTCCGTCCAAAAAGAGTCGGAGATAACTCTGTTCCTAGGGTGAGTACATTGGATTCTAGTTTCACTCGGCTTAAAAATTTGAATGTTGGAAACGACCGTCGATTTTTAAAGTAGATATTTGGAGAAGAAATCTAACTTGAATTGGGAAGAAAAATGCCTCGTATCTTTTAAACAAGGACACCAAACTTGACAGTGCGAAGTCGTTTTTTTCAATTTTGTCCCGGAAGTTGGCCCATATTTTACCACAGATGTAATTGTACATAATCGATGCAATTGTTGATGCACATGCTTTCGAGCATTATTAACCCTAACCCCAATGAATCTCACAAAATCTGCACAATAATGTACAGCTGGTGTGCATGTGCTATTTGTGTAAAGTTTTGTTTTAGATTTTTGTAACATAAAAGTGATTTGTAAGATTGAGTGATTTATGTAAAGTGAACCACACACCACACATCCACAAAGCCCACACACACCACACACACACACACACGACAACAACACACTTCGCACACACACAACAAATTGCACACCAAACACACGAACCACAAAAGCACACACACACAAATACATGCACCACCAAACACATACGCACACACATTGCAAACACACACACGCACACACACACATACCCAAAAACAACAACAAACAAGATACATGCATTATAAAAATCACCACAAATAGAAAAAAGAAGGAAAATAAAGAAACGCACACGTTCGAGCATTCGTATATGAATTCAAAACATGATACAATGACCCAAGTGAGTCCGGGGGTTAGGTTCTTTTTTTTTCCTCAATAACAATACAATCAAAACACTGAGAATCTCATCTCAGAGGTTTTTATCAGAAAACAAGACAAAGATCACACAAGACAGACAAACGAACCACAAAAAACGGACAAAACAAACAGAACAGCGAAACACTCCCGAAAAAAAAGAAAGAAAACACCACGAAACATGTCATGACATAACTTAAACAAATAGACCAATGCAATACCATAAATTTAAAAAAAATCATTTTTTTTAATTAAAAAAATTATTATTAGAATAAAAATCAAGGGGAATAAAAAAAAAATAATAATTTAGTAAATTAATCTTCATCCAAGTCAAAGGAAAATTTTTTGAAATGTTTACCCAATTGTCATTTTTTCAGCAATCTTATACTCTATCTTAAATTTTAATCTGAACATTTTGAGGAAGGCCGTGAAATTGGGATTAGTTTGTTGAAATTTGCATCTATAGATGTAAAATTTCAAATACAAAATAAGGTAATTGACACATGTACTATGAAGAGTTGAGGTTTTATCCACGCCAAACATTTTCTCAAATTTAGAAAAATTGAACTGATCACCAGTTTTTCTGCACAAATAATTGCAAAGACTCTCCCATAGAGGAGAGACATTGTCACATTCACAGAAAATGTGAACAAGAGATTCAGGCACCCTGCTACAAAACGAGCAATTTGGAGACTCATTTTTGCCAATTTTGTGCAGAAACTTATTTGTACAAATTGCTCTATGAAATATTTTAACATAGAAGGACCTCATTTGGGTTTCAATAGTACTACTGAAATTATTACCATGAACAGAGGTCCAATCTGTATCCCCGTCAACATCTAAAATATCCTGCCAATAGTTTTCAGTATCAGCAGGGATGTCCTGAACCTTAAGAATATTATAAGCATGTTTGGGAACTTTAACTGCTTGAAGCAGGTGAGACAACTTTATCAAAAATATTATCCACATTTTTCTTGGGGTTATAAATCCAATCCAATGACATGGCATTTTAAGAGAATTATACTTTCGTATATCCTTCAGGAGGATATCGTATTCAATAACTAAGTCTTCAAATGTTTTTACAAAGTTGTATCCCCTATCAAGATCTGACAGATAAGCAATACCCTTATCCAGCCACTCTGGGTAAAAAAAGAAACGTTTAGTTTTGAGGTGGACATTTAGGTTCAACCAAATAGGGTCTTGAAGAAAATAGTCACCATGACCTAAATTTTCCTTTATCTTATTCCTATACAAGTACCAAGTCCTTAAGGTCTCAGCCAATTGAGTGTTTTTTAACTGATTGAGAACACAGTTGGGGGCATTTGTTTTCCATAACACTGATGTGTCACTATAAAAATGGGAAAGAACATTAAATTCAATACTTTTCCATCTATTAACATAGTTAGGGTCAAGCAAATGTCTAGCCCAAACCATCTTTTGTGCCTGAGAAAAGGCCACAAGATCTACCATGCGGAGACCAGCATTTGAATAATCATTACAAAGGAATTTACGTTTCACCCTGTCATTCCCACCATTCCAGATGAATTTATAAAATAAAGTATCAAGTTTCTTAAAGTAATATTTTGGAATCGGTATACACAAGACAGAAAATAAATAAAGCAATAAAGCCTTGGAGCTAGCAGACATTTGTAACACATCTCTCGAGTACAAAAGGTTTGAGTGATTAAATATGTTGACAGCCTAACAGGGACCCCTGAAACGTGATTCTTAAGTGCCGCAAATGGTGCCATAAGGAGAGGGGGCCAAGACAAATTTTGTACAGGAGTCAAATTTTTAAATTGATCCAATCGTGTTGAAAAGTCTCACTTAATTACCGTTAGTCCAAGAGCATTAGATCATATATGCTAAAACCTGGAAATAGCTCATAACAAGCTGAATTTTTCAGGATAGGTCTAGGAATATGAGTAGAATAACATACTAAAAGTCCCCGAAAATCCTCCTGGAGCTCTCTTCAAAATTCAAGATGGCGGTCAAAATGGCTGCCATTTTCCAATTTTATCGTATCTTTGCAACCATACAAGTTGGAAATACAAATAAAGTGTCCAAACATATGTTTTAAGGCACAAGGAATACAATGAAGTCATTATTTTGAGAGTTCAAAACTTACTTTTTTTTTTTTTTTTTTTTGGGCATTTGTTTTCCATAACACTGATGTGTCACTATAAAAATGGGAAAGAACATTAAATTCAATACTTTTCCATCTATTAACATAGTTAGGGTCAAGCAAATGTCTAGCCCAAACCATCTTTTGTGCCTGAGAAAAGGCCACAAGATCTACCATGCGGAGACCAGCATTTGAATAATCATTACAAAGGAATTTACGTTTCACCCTGTCATTCCCACCATTCCAGATGAATTTATAAAATAAAGTATCAAGTTTCTTAAAGTAATATTTTGGAATCGGTATACACAAGACAGAAAATAAATAAAGCAATAAAGCCTTGGAGCTAGCAGACATTTGTAACACATCTCTCGAGTACAAAAGGTTTGAGTGATTAAATATGTTGACAGCCTAACAGGGACCCCTGAAACGTGATTCTTAAGTGCCGCAAATGGTGCCATAAGGAGAGGGGGCCAAGACAAATTTTGTACAGGAGTCAAATTTTTAAATTGATCCAATCGTGTTGAAAAGTATACCACGTTATTTGTCTAGTCTAACCATAAGGATTCAGAAAAGGTATAGTTTGTACTACCTACAACGTAAAGTTTAAGAGCTATAGGCTAAAAACAGCAAAAATCAATAAAAAGGGTCAATTTCAGTTGTACAGTGGTCAAATTTTAAATTTGCTCCGATTTGGATAAAAAATGGTGCAAAATTAGTGGAGCTCATAAGATTAAAATAAGGAATAGTTTTGAGTGTCTTAAATTCTTGCTTAACGAAGTAGGGGAAACACAGGTCAAGCCCCATTGAATGCAATGGATGTTGAACTTCTGCGCCCCCCTACATCGGTAACTTTTCATTTTCGACAGTCAAACTATTCTTCATTTTAATAACATGGTATAATTTTCAATCAATGATTGGATCAATTTGAAAATTTGACCCTGTATAAACTTTGTCTTGGCCCCTCCCCCTTAAGGCACCATTTGCTGCACTTAAGAATCACGTTTTAGGGTCCCTGTCAGTCTGTCAACATATTTAATCACTCAAACCTTTTGTACTCGAGAGATGTGTTACAAATGTCTGCTAGCTCCTAGGCTTTTTTATTTGACCATCCAGCCTTGTATTAAAAGATGCGCGCAAAGCGGATTTCGAGTTCTTAACATCCCCCGCCAACCATCATTAACAGACCATTGTAGAGCTGAATTCATCAGATTTCAGTAAGCCGATTACATGGCAGGGAATTGAACCCTCATATTATTATCACTCTGTAGAAATATGTAAGAACTCTCACTTAATTTCACTCTACCGTAGACACTAATAAGTGTTATGTACACCACATAAAGCTTTGGTCAGCGGTCTTTCTGGCTAAAATCAGCCCAAGTGTTTGACGCTGGAAGCATTTTGAAGCCAAACAGAAGGAAAAACTCAGAGGGTGTTTTGAGTCAATCCCACAATGCACCGGTTTTGGGAAATTTCACCCCAATAAGGTCATGTGATCCCACAAAAATCCTATTCTTAACACATAAAAACCCTGACTTTAATGCTCATTTCAGCCCACAAAGTGTTTAGCACGATCATGAAATGTCATGTGGTTCTTAAACTTTTGGAACACTTTTTATCCCTAAGTACTGACATGTGTTTAGTACAGTACAGTATAGGCATGTTGCAATGCATTATGGGATTGGTTCAAAACACCCTCTGGGAAAAACTATTGCTCTCAGAGAGCACGAAATTACCATGGTCCTGCACCCGGTACCCTGTGAGACCTTTGATATCAATCTGTGAACACCGTGCATGAGATTTTGGTCAGTGTTCTTCTGACGTCGTCTTGTTGACTCCTCTATGCGTGTTCACGGCAGTAATCAAACCTAATATACAAGACGCCATTTTGAAATATTTGGCCATGGGATCAAAGGGAAAATTGTTCATTGGATTACAGACTTCGCAGAGGTAAACCATTTTTCACACTTTATAAATAATAATTAAATATTATAATTAGCTTTTATTGGGTATGGCAATTGTAAAGGTTGCACATTTATGAAAATGAATAAATGCCATTCAATTTCTTTTCTGATATCAGTGATCAAGGCACATACACTATGCTGCATTGACTCAAGCAAATTAGTGGCGTTATTGATAATTTAAATCCACTGTTGTCAGCGGAACCAAAGCAATTCAGATTTCCCTTGTTATTGTAACTGCAGATCATTTTCCTGTCCATGATTTGAAAAGATCTTGTATGTAAGGCGTTATCCCCGCCCCGGTGCCCGGTATAGGGTAGGAAGTTTTACACACAGAAGCCCCAAGTACGAAAATGAGGTATGCCATTGATTCCGTCAGGACGGAATCAATGTCAATAGCTCATTGTATACTTGGGACTCCTATACAGAGTGGTCAAAAAGGGTTTACACTTATATTGCAATTTCTCAAAAGTGGGCGGACGCGCGACATATTGCATTGTTTGAGATAATTATTAATCACAAATTATCGTGTTCGAACATGGTGTGAAAACGGCATTGAAAACAAATGCTCAAATAACAAAATGGCGGCCATTGTAGCGAAAAAATGGTCTCAACAACCACTTTCACACAGTAAGGCTATGGGGCAACTATTTGGTTAACAGAAATCCACTACATTGCGTTGAACTGTGGAATGCTCAACTTGACCAAACAAACTACTGACCACCTTCGAGTTGTGTGATGTTTTCCGTTTGAAAAAGGAAAATGAATTGAGAGAATATCTCAACCATTGAAACTGAACGTGGAATAATGACCTACAATTAGAATAAAAAGTAAGTTCGATTGCAAGGGGGAGGATTGAAATTGAAAGAGACTTGAATGTGTTTTCTTGTCACGATTGATCAAGATCGGCTTGTACATTTCAAAATGTGCATGTGGTTTGTGGGAACAAGATCATAAAGAAAGAATAGTGCAAAACCGTTTTATTTTTAAATTTATAAAGAAACTGAAATAATTTGAGGTGCCTTAATTCTTACCTTTGTAGATGTGTGCATTTGGACAATTCCGTACCGTGAGAGCAGATAGCATTTCTCAGTGGGAATTTGTCTCTTGATGAAGTTAATGAACAAATTTAGCGGGGGTGACCCTCGTGAAAGTGTGGGCGGAATCCAGAGGGGCAAGTTCATAATACAGGGGTCAACAATTCACAATGCTTTGATTGCTGTAAAAAGTACCATAAGTGTTATCAAGGATTAAAAAAGGTATAGTTTTGACTACTTACAACTTTGGTTTATAAGATATAAGACAAAAAATCGTCAAATGTCAAAGGTCATACGAAAGGTAAATCTTAAATATTGTAATTGTTACCGTTTCTTTAAAAATGTGCTCAAATTGTTCGTCTTCTTGCCTCAAAGACTGCAACAACACTGCACCGTCTAACTACAGGTGAGAAAAAAACTTGACCCTGATTGTTTCCGCTCATTTTTAATTTTGTGAAGTAAATATTCTAAATATTTTGGTTTATCACCTGATAGATTTGTTCATTATCTTTAAATTTTGCTGCAAAGATCATTCACATTGTTTTGAGTATCGACCGAGTTACAGTCCTTTGAATCAAGTAGTCTGTTTTTACGTTTCTGTCCACGGATTCACATTAAAATGAATGGCGTATAGAGAAGCAAATCAGTGTCCAGAAGAACATCGGACTCTTTATTGACTGCAGAATAAATATGGCGCTATATAACCCCACAAAATTCGGTCACAATTTCCCATCAATGCCCTCTTATCATTTCTACGTCCCCATCACTCATAAAAATCATTTGAAAAATAAATTAACTTGATACATATCCCCTACCGTATCAGTTTCTGGAAGAGTTGAATGAATCATACCATATGAAAGACCATACATCGGTGACAACCTTTTGTCTATATTTGCAGACCTAAATATGCCTCATCTTGAAAAAAAGTGTTTCTTATAAAATTTACCATTTTTACTGGCTTTTATACATTTAAGATACCACTTTATTTGACATAAACAAAAACATACCCTTATCATCATTTTAGGGAGTCATTTGCTTAGTACCGCAGTGCATTTAAATGGCAATCCGTGGATGGGGTAAAAGCTGACTACTTGATTCAAATGAATGTAACTCGGCCTATAATTATTCGATTGGAATTATCTTTGTAGCAAATTAAAGATAATGAAATAAGCTTTCCGGTGATACCACATATGTTAGATATATTTTATTTACAAATTCAAAATGGCGGACACAATCCGGGTCAAGTTTTTTTTTTTACTCCCCCTGTATTTTTAAAATTCGGAGATCAATAGAGGTCAATGGGGTTGACCTTGTTTGTCATTTATCTCGATAAACAAATACAAATGAGGGTGTCAACTACTTTTGTTGCAATCCCTGTGGAAAGGTTAACAATTTGAGACCATTTTCAAAGAAATCGGTGCAATATTAAAGATTTAACCTTTGGTGATGACCTTTGACATTTGACGAATTTTGTCTTATACCTCGGTAACCACACCTTGCAGGTAGTACAAACTATACCTTTTTTTTAATCCTTGTAACAAGCAGAACACTTTGGTTACCTTTTTACAGCAATCCAATCATTTTTCATTTTTGACCCCTGTATTATGAATTTCCCCCCCTCCTGGATTCCGCCCACACTTTCTCGAGGGGCACCCCCGCTAAATTTGTTCATTAACCTTCATAGAAGACAAATCCACTGAGAAATGATGCTCTGCTCTCCACGGTCACGGAATTGCTCCAAATGACCCAACTATTGTGGTTATTATTAAATACAAAGTCCCATGACAGGGTGCATAATTGTTCAGTGTGTGTATCAATCTTGGATATAAATCGTGACCGCCAACACAGTGCCATAGACTTACGTGTGTGCAAAGTGGTTTTTGCCCTTTTTTCTCTAGATGGCGGCCATTTTGTCATTTCGGCTTTGTTTTCAATGCCGTTTTCACCGGGTTCCAACAAGATATTGTAGTTGATAAATACTCTCAAACTATTTTGATATGTCTACCCACTTTTGAGAAATTTGCAGACAAAAAAGTGTAAACTTTTTTTGACCACTCTGTCTGTATCAAGCAAAATAGTGGCGTTTATTGATAAATAAAGCCAACCTGGTATCAGCGGACAAAGCACTTCAGAGTTCCCTTTGTTTTATTTGGAACTGCAGATCCATTGTTACGTCCATGCAGCTGAAAAGATGTCAGGAGTTATAGACTTCGGTATCCCCGCCCCAGTTGAGGGTAGAAGTTTAACACAGAAGCCCCAGTACGCAAATGAGGTAGCCTTGATTCCGTCAGGACGGAATCAATGTCAATACCCATTTGTATACTTGGGACTCCTATATGAAATGTCTACCCAGGTTGGATTGAGCTGGCCTCGTTCGCGATTAAAATATAAACATTTGAAGTTCTACTGTGAGTTCAATAATTTTGACTGTATATTCATCATTATTGAAAAAAGAAACTAATGTAAACAAATCATGGGGATAGGTTGCGTGGAAGGTGTAAACCCTAACATCTTGGGCAGACCCAAGATTCCAAAAGGATTTTATTTGACGAAACGAAACGGCTCAGTGCGCCCATTGGATTACACACCTTATTCCGTCTCAGAGGTACAAAGACGACACGGAATAAAGCGTGTAATGTAAGACAATGGGGCGCACTGAGCCGTTTCGTTTCGTTTCGTTCCGTCGAATATAACAAGCCGAACCAGAACTTATTGCTGGAACTCTTTCTAATTCAATGTACCACATGTACATTTATTAGAAAATACAAAAGAAGGGGTTCTAGCGACTATGCTAACAACACGTAACTGAATAGAAATGGGGTTATTACGCGGCAAGTTACTGAAGTTAAGTTTTGGTTCTGCACAAAAGAGGTTAGGTCACAGTCTGCCAATCAACGTTCTTTCATGATTTTTTGTTCATCTTTGTTTCTTTTTCGATTTAAAATGATGACAATATATTGTTAAAGTTAATTGAACGCACAGTAGAAGCTAAGGTTTATTTATTCGTGAAAGAGGACAAGTATCATGTGCTTTGCGTCATGAAAAAATAGCTCAATCTTAATCGGGTTGATGAGAACCTTGAAATCTGTTTCAACTGTTGTGGAGTATAAAACAATGGCTCTGTATTCCAGATAAAAAGTGCTTTATCCTATGCATACTGGAGCGGATTTCTGGATATCAACAGTGCTATTATTTGCTCAAGTCAATGCAGCATGATATGATGTACATCTACTGGTCACTGATAGGTTAGGAAAAGGAAATTGTGAGGTGGACCATTTTATTCAAATTTTCAATAAATGTGCAACTTTGCAATGACATACCCAATAGTATTGAAAGGTATAATTAGACAATAATGCGCAGGATTCAGTTACTTCGCCGATATGCCTAATCAAAGTCCTTATGCAAGGCTTCTTCTTTCTTGATCCATGGAGTATAGAAGAGGTGAGAGAGACTGCCCACACTTGTAAAATTGTCGCCTCTGCCTTACTAGCGTAGAAACAGGGGAAAAAATACGTAACATAGCAGTTTTGGTACCGTCATTTGAGAAACGCAAGTTCTGTTTCATTGTAGGATTGCCCGCATTGATTAAAGCCTATTTTATCCATTTTCTATACATGTATAAACTCAAGCACTGTTAAATTGTAGGTATCGGGAGGAATTTCGTTTAATATCAGATGTTTTAGCGTCCCGTACATACAAAAAAACCCTGCAAAAATTCTTAAATTTGGGGCCAATTTTAAACGACGACAAATAATGTGTTTTCCCAGTCGCGTGACATTCTGATTTTGTAGATGTAATTTTATCATGTTGGAGATTTAATGGGCCAAACCATGGAACATATCGGGATGGTATTTACTTTCAGGCGTTTTTAAGTTTTGTAAAAATAGACTCACTTGAAAATGGATTTACTCCTAAGGTATAGCGGTGTGGTAAAATTAACTAATTTCAGACGGATTACTCTCTTAGATTTGTAAAGCGCGGTAAACAAAACTCATTAAATGCAGTACAAGGGGTTGAAGGTTTTTAGTTAAATATCGTCACAAAAAATAAGTGGTTATGGATAAATCATCTCTTGTTCTCCGTGGACTTAATTTCATAATTGACCTACAATCCCTAAAATAAAGTTTGATCACTTCTGTCTATATGAAAACGATCCCCCGCACACCATTCAATGTTGGAAAACGTCAATGTCTTGTTCATTTCGCCCAATTGTATCAACATTGATTCAGGGGGAGGGGGGGGCAGGACGCCTGAGTATGCATCATTTTACATCCTCAAATCAAAAGCATCATCAGTCGTAGGTCA
The DNA here is from genome assembly GCA_023653785.1 of Ophioderma brevispina. Taxonomy (NCBI): domain Eukaryota; kingdom Metazoa; phylum Echinodermata; class Ophiuroidea; order Amphilepidida; family Ophiodermatidae; genus Ophioderma; species Ophioderma brevispina. The sequence continues at coordinate 33,752 of JAMKCH010027613.1, forward strand.
TCACAAGTCAAACAAAACGGATGGGCACTTCGGTAAATGCGCGTTCGAAGAAGAACTTTTTCGATGTTTGTAGTACCTGAAAGTTTTCACACGCATACAGATCAACAGCATCACAGAATATCATGTCAGCGAGAAGAGACTGGCACCTGGGCTCATCGCAGTATCCAGTTTCATATAATTTAGTGTACAGTTCTTTCCGTCAAAATATCCCTTTCACTTTTTTAAAACAGTAATTTAACGCATATATTAAAAAACCAAAATAGGCGGACGGCGGTCCCAAATAGGTCGTCCGATGATGTGATGGTTCTCGAATCATTTTTGAAGATTGCACATTTCAGGTTGGTACATGCTCAACTGAAAAGGAAAAAGGTATTCTGAGGTCAGCAATAACAATATAATAACAATGTAAAAAAATTCCTGTTAACAAGGGTCATGTCCATACCCCATGAGACTGTCCCTACTCCAGGACAAGTCACACATCCTTATCCACAGACAATGGTCCATACTCAGGACAATGTCATTCCGTCAAAATAATCCCTGTGCATTTAACAGTAATTTAACGCATATATTACAAAGAAAATAGGGACGGCGGTCCCAAAAGAGGTCGTCCGATGTTGTGATGGTTCTTCGAAGCAGTTCTGAAGATGCACAATTCCAGTTTTGGTTTACATTGCTCAACCTGAAAGTGTATTCTGAGTCAGCAATAAAATATAAAACAATGTAAAAAATAATTCATGTTAAAAAGGGTCTGGTCCCTACACCAGGAGAATGTACCATACCTCCAGGACAATGTCACAGATCCCCAGGACCAATGTACCATATCCAGGTAGCAATTGTCCCATACCCCAGGACAATGTCCTATACCTCCAGGCAATGTCCCATATCCCCGGACAATGTCCATACCCAGACAATGTCCCAATCCCCAGGACAATGTACCATTACCCCAGGACAATGTAACATATCCCGGACAATGTCCCATATTCCAGGGACCATGTCCTATACCTCCAGGACAATGTTCATACTCCACCAAAACACTGTCCCATATCCCAGGACAATGTCCCATACTTCAGGACAACCCGTCCCATACCCCAGGACAATATCTCATACCCAGGGCAATGTTCCATACCCCAGGACAAGTCCCATACCTCCAGGACAATGCCCCATACCTCCGGGACAAGGCCCCATACCTCCAGACAATGTCCATACCTCCAGGAAAATTGTCCCATACCTCCCAGAAAATGTCCCATCTTCCAGACAAGTCCCATTACTTCAGGACAAGTCCCATCCCAGGACAATATCTCATACCCCAGGGCAATGTCCATACCCCAGGACAATTTCATACCCACCAGGCATGTTCTCATACCCCAGGGCCAGGACGGTGTCCCATACCTCCAGGACAATGTCCCATATTCCTCCCAGGACATGTTTCATCATCCCAAGACAATGTCCCCTAGCCCAGGACAATGTCCCATACCCAGGGCAATGTCCCATTCCCCAATACAATGTCCCTACCACCAGGACAATGTCCCATACTCCAGGAGAATATCTCATATCCCAGGGCAATGTACCATACCCCAGAACAATGTCCCAACCTCCAGGACAATGTCCAAAACCTCCAGGATAAGTCCCATACCTCCAGGACAATTTCATACACCCCAGGACAATGTCCCAAACCTCCAGGACGATGTCCCATAAGTCCCATACCTCCAGGACAATGTCCCATATCCCCAGGATATTGTCCCATATACCCGGACAATGGCACAACCCTCCAGGCAATGTCCCATACCTCCAGGACACTGTCCCACATCCCCAGGACAATGTCCCATACCCATGGACAATGTCCCATACCCCAGGACAATGTTCATATCCCCAAGACAATGTCACATATCCAGGACAATGTCCCATTACCCCAGGCCAGTACCATTCCACAAGACAATGTCCAAACCCCAGGACAAGTCCCATACTCCAGGAGAATATCTCATATCCCAGGGCAATGTCCCATACCCCAGAACAATGTCCCATACCTCCAGAAATTGTCCCAGACCTCCAGGATAAGTCCTACCTACAGAACAATGTTTACATACCCCAGGACAAGTCCCAACACCTCAAGGACGATGTCCCATACTTCCAGGACAATGTCCCATAATCCCCAGGACAATGTCCCATACCCCAGGACAATTACCCATACCTCCAGGACAATGTCCAATACCTCAGGACAAACTTGTCCCACATCCCCAGGACAATGTCCATACCCCAGGACAATGTCCCATACCCCCCCAGGACAATGTGTCATACCCCAGGAGGAACCAGGACAAATTTCCAATACCTCCAGAACAATGTCCATAACCCAGGACAATGTTCCATACCCCAGGACAATGTCCTATAACCCCAGGACAATGTCCCATACCCCCGGACAATGTCCCCGTAACCCAGGACAATGTCCTAGACCCCAGGACAATGGGTTTTCCCCCATACCCCAGGACAATGTCCAATATCCCCCCCAGGAAAGTCACAAAACCAGGACAATGTCCCCTACCCCCAGGACCCCAATGTCCTATACACAGGACAATGTCCCAATAACCCAGGGACATTTGTACTGTTGTATATCGAAACAGTCGAGAATCTGTAACATCGCATCCCTCCAAGTTTCAGCCCTGTGATGTACAGATCTCCGAATTGTGTTCACAAGTGCTAAATGAAAATCCAAAATAGTCAAAGATGCTAATTAATTATGCAAATTAGGTACTTAGAAATGCTATACAATGTTGTAAATTTAAACAGTTCGCGAAATCTGTAACCCCGCAAGACCTTCCACCAAGTGCAGCCGGTAGCTCGCACAGATCTCCAGATATTTTGTTCACAAGAAAAAGTCACGACGCCGCCGCCGCCGACGACGACGACACACGGATCATGCTTCCATAAGGTCTTGCCTATTCGGACGACCTAATAAAATAAGGATTTGCTCTTGAGTATTTAACGGAATTTATTGGCAAATATCCTGTTTCATTAACAGTAATTTACGCAATTATTCAAAGAAAATAGGGACGGCGGGTCCCAAATAGGTCTCCGATGTATGTGATGGTTCTCGAATCATTTCTGGAAGATGCCACAATTCAGTTTTGGTTTACATGCTCAACCTGAAATGTATTCGACTTCTCAATAACAATATAAACATTAAAAAATATCATGGTTAACAAGGGTTCATTGTCCCCCATAACCCAAGGAGAAGGTCCACATACTACCTCCAGACAATGTCACATCTCCCCAGGACAATGGCCCATACTCCAGGACAATGTCTTACGTCAAAATATCCTGTTCATATAAACATAATTTTAAAACGCATATATTACAAATAAGAGGGACGGTTCGGTTCCCAAATAGGTCGTCCGCTGTATGGTGATGGTTCTCTGAAAATCATTTCGGGAAGATGCACAATTTTTTCAGTTTGGGTTTACATGCCAACCGAAAAATGTATTCTGAGTCAGCGAACTAACAATATAAAACAATGGTAAAAAATAATTCATTTTAAGCAAGGTCATTGTCCCATACCCCCAGGAGATGTCCCATACGCGCCAGGACAGTGTCACATATCCCCAGGACAATGTCCCCATACTGCCACGGAACAAGGTCCCATACCCAGGACAATGTCGTATACCTCCAGGACAATTGTCCCATATCCCCAGGACACTGTCCCATACCCAGTACAATGTCCCATATCCCCAGGACAATGGTCCCATACCCCAGGACAATGTCCCATATCCCCAGGACAATGTCCAATATTCCAGGCAATGTCCATACCTCCAGGACTATGTCCCATCCTCCACAACATTTCCCATAATCCCGGAGCATGCCCCATACCTTGGAGGAAAGTGTCCCATACCCCAGGACAATATCTCATAACCGCCAGGGCAATGTTCCATACCCCAGGACAATTACCTATACCTCCAGGACAATGCCCCGTACCTCCAGGAAGATGCCCCATACCTCCAGGACAATGTCCTATACCTCCAGGACAATGTCCCATTACCTCCAGAACAATGTCCCATATCCGGACAATGCCCCATACTCAGGACAATGTCCCCATACCCCAGGACCAATAATCTCATACCCCAGGGAAATTTCCATACCCCAGGACAATGTCCATAACCTCCAGGACAATTCCCATATTCCCAGGACAATGTTTCATATCCCACGACAATGTCCCATACCCCATGACATGGTCCCACACCCCAGGGCAATGTCCCATTCCCCCCCAAGACAATGTCCCATACCCCAGACATGTCCCATACTCCAGGAGAAAATCGTCAAGTCCCAGGGCAATGTCCCATACCCAGAAACAATGTCCCCCATACCTCCAGGACAATGTCGCCATACCTCCAGGATAATTCCCCATAGCCTCCATGACAATGTTCCATACCCCAGGACAATGTCCCAAACCTCCATGACGAAGTGTCCCATACCTCCAGGAACATGTCCATATCGCCGGGACAAATTCCCATACCCAGGACAATGTCCATACCCTCAGGACAATGTCCAATATCACCTTCCATGACAATGTCCATACCCCAGGACAATGTCCCATATACCCCAGGAACATGCCCCATACCCCCAGACAATTTTTCTATACCTCCAGAGGACCAGGACAATGTCACCATACCTCCGAACAATGTCCCATACCCCAGGACATGTTCCATATACCCCAGGACAATGTCAAAAAAACCCCAGGACAATGTCCAATACCCCGACGGACAATGTCCCACACCCCCATGACAATTTCCCTATACCCCAGGACAATTCCCATACCCCAGGACAAGTCCATATCCCCAGACAAGTGTCCCATACCCCAGGACCAGGTCCCATACCCCCAGAGGACAATTTTTAATACCCCATGGACATGTCCATAACCCAGGACACGGTACTGTTGTTATTCGAATCAGTTCGAGAATCTGTAACCCTCGCATCCCTTCAAGTTTCAGCCCTGTGTGACTTACATATCTCCAGATATTGGGGTCGTCCAAGTGTCAATGTAAAATCAAGAAAATAGGTGCGAGAATGGCTATTAATTATGCAAATTAAGGTTACTTAGAAATGCATATACATGTTTGTAAATTTAATCATTTCGAGAATCTGTAACCCCGCACCCTTTCCACCAATTTTCAGCCATAGCTCGCACAGATCTCCAATTTTTTGTTTTCACAAGAAAGTCACACGCCTGACGCCGCGCCGCCGACGACGGACGACACACAGATCACGCTTCCATAAGGTCTTTCCTATCGGGCGACCTAAAACATAAAATAAGGATTTGCTTTGAGTAGTTTAAAGGAATTTATTGGCAAAATCTCTCGGCACATCTATAATGAAATCCCTAATAAGATGTACCGGATGGTTTTCATGGTCATTGGAGTAAAATCCGTTGCGAAAAAAAAATCCAGATTATTCCGACAAATGTCACGAGTACTGTACAACAATCATGAAGCTGCCATCTTTATTTCCCTGTTCTATATTTACAAAACGCCGCACACGCAATACAGAAACAGAATCCAGCGTGATATATTTCGCGGGCTTAAGACAACACTTGTTACCGGCGTCTTTGTACAGGCCAAATCCAATCATTTTTAATTTTTTGACCCCTGTAAATTATGAATCCCCACCCCCTCCTGGATTCCGCCCCCACTTTCAGGAGGGGCCACCCCCCCACCCGCTAAATTGTTCATTACCCCTCACTAAAGATAAATCCACTGAGAAATAATGTTCTACTCTCCACGGTCACGGAATTGCTCCAAATACCCACTATATAGCTATTTGCTGGCCCTGTCATTTCATAAAGTTAAATATACCTCAATATTACAATTGACACAAAGTAAGGGATGAATTATAAAATAGTAATCTGGTAATATAACATACCGCCCCCAAAACAGTATCTAAGCTAAACAAACACTTAACGGGAAGACAGGATACGGGAATTGGGACAAGAGGACAGACTTTTCAACATGCTGCTGAGGTCTTAACACTATGCAGTAATTAGGAAGCAGAGGTTGAAGAGGCAATAGGGAGAGAAAAAAGTAAGAGAGTAGAGATAGAAATGAGATGAAAAGAAGTGAGGAGAGAATAAGGACTTTGGGAAGTCCTTTATTAGAGAATGGTATGTTGTGATGAAATGTTTTTTTTTCAGTTGAGCTTTAGAAGTATTTTTTTTTTTTTTGTAATTGTTGTGATGGATTCTGGGAGATCACTTCCAAAGTCACACTACTCTGCTGGCCGTAGTCGTTCATACAGAAGCGGGCGGCTCTTCTCTTTACCATCTCTAATTTTCTGGATATCCTTCTTGCAATGAGCAGCGCGGATCCAGGAGGGGGCGGAGGGGCGCGCGTCCCGCCATATTCTGCAAGTTTCTTGGCAAAATCACCCATTTTTGAGCATTTTGGAACAGTTACAGCCTTTCAGAGCCCCCCGGTTATTTTGACGGGTTTTTCAAATCTGGATCCGCCCCTGATGAGGGTCCCATACACGCTGCTGTATTCTAGATTAGGTCGAACCAGCATATCATATGCTGTTGTCTTGACTTTCTTGTCGCAGAACCAGAGGTTCCTTTTTTAAACCGAGAGTCTTGTTGGCTTTCTTTAGCACTTTCTCTCTGTGGATGTCCCATTTGAGCTTGTGGTCTATTTCTACTCCGAGGTATGGGTGGGATTTTACCTCTTCCAATTCCTGACCACAGAATGTGAATCTCGCTGATGGAGGATTATGCTTGTTTGTAATCCTCATGATATAGCATTTCGAAGCATTGAATTGCATCTGCCAGATATCTTGCCAGGTTTGTAGGCTTACAAGATCTCTCTGGAGTACGTGGAGGTGGTCGTCGTCACTTCCAGAGGAGTACACCACAAAATCATCGGCAAATAATCTTGACACAGATTTAAGCTTGTCCGTCAAATCATTAATGTATATCAAAAAGAGTAAGGGTCCGAGTACTGTACCTTGAGGTACTCCTGATATGACTGGTTCAGATGACTCTCCGTTGCATACGACTTGCTGGATTCTACCGATCAGGAAAATGCTAAACCACTGAAGAAGGTTCCCTCTAATACCATAGTATTGGAGTTTGAGCAATAGGCGCTGATGCGGGACTTTGTCGAAGGCTTTGGAAAAGTCCAGTATAGCCATGTGTGTGGTTTCTCCAAGGTCGGTGGACTTTGCAAGGTCTTCAATAGTATGAATTAATTGCATTAATTAATTAATGCATAAAGCATTAATCAACCCTAACCCTATTGAATCTCACAAAATCTCACAAAATGTACAGCTGGTGTACTATTTGTGTACTTTTGTTAGATTTTTGTACATAAATGTGATTTTGTAAGATTGAGTGATTTAAAGTGAACCACACACACACACGCGCGCGCACAAACACACATTCGCACACACACACATGCACACCAACACACGCACACAAACGCACACTCACGTACACGCACACACACACACACACACATGTACACACACGCACGCACACACATGCACACTCATACATACGCACACACATGCACACACACACACGCACACACACACCTACACACACACATACAAACAACAACAACAAGACACATGCAATTATAAAATCACACAAATAGAAAAAAAAAGAAGGAAATAAAAGAAACGCACACGCTCGAGCATTCATATATGAATTCAAAACATTGATACAATGAACCCAAGTGAGTGGGGTTAGTTTGGTATTGGACGTTTTACGATCTGTTTTACGAGCGCGGTGATTATAAATGGTCAAAGGGGTTTTAACAGGGCCGCTGAGAGAAATTGCGGGCCCGGGGGAAACTTGGAGTTACGGGCCGCCCCTTTTACCAACTTCGTTTTCCAGAACCTCATACGGGGGGGGGGGATAATTTGTTTATACAATGGCAATAAAAAAGAAGCACACAATAATTTATATCAGTAAATATCTGAATAATGAGATATTATAAATGGACAGAACTACAGCTGTCATGTTTTATATAATAGAGCGAAAAAAATAACACAGTTCATCCAAGAGTTCTGATGTTTTTCGTCAATAATTTGTAGCTTTAAATCAGTCCACAGCACAGCAAAGTATGCTATTTATTGTGAAGCCTGATGGATTTTACACAGAGGTGTACTCACTGTGTATTACTCATATTTAGGTGAAAAGCACAGGGCCGCCGGGCTCGGGGGGAAACTTGGAGTTACGGGCCCCCTTTTACCAACTTCGTTTTCCAGAACCCCATACCGGGGGGGATATTTACAGTGGTTACAGTGGTTGCGAAGCGGCCATGCGCCGCGTCAGCGGCACGGGGTTGTGGGAGCTGTAAATGTAGTTGATGCGACTTAATGGGTGTTTTTGTTTGAATTATTCATATGTAGAGTGTTTATGGAGACGGCCCAGGGGGTGGGTGCGGAGGTTGTGTCCCCCTTGTAATGTTCACTTTCCAAAACACATTTTCTCATGAAAATTTGATAGAAACAAATACTAGTACAAATTTTTTCACTTTTTAATGATAGCGATACGATAAACGGTTTTTA
>JAMKCH010027614.1:0-18779 GCA_023653785.1 Ophioderma brevispina
TACCAAAACGAATTTTGCGTTCCTTATACTGTACACTTATCCTGACCGTATTTAAAATATGGAATATTGGTTTGGGGTATTTCGTGCAAGACATACCTGTAAAGTGTTGAAACTTACAAAAAACGGGCTGTCCGACATATTTGTAATTCACTTTAGAAGCATAGTAAGCCATTATGTTAGAGAATCTTAATGTTCTAAATTGCTATTGAAATTTTCAACAAAACTGGGAATAGTTAGATTAAATATTCAACCAAAACCCTGCCTTTTGTTTGTTCATCAATGTTTCAATGTTTATTTCAATAAAGATGGCAATGTTCATGACATGAAAGAGAGATATGCAAAGAATTATGACTTGCAGAAAAAAAAAACTAGTTGTTGCTTTAAAGGCGTCAGATAAGTGGCCAAGATCTGTGGAACTCAATCCAGATAATCTCAAAAACGTTACAAATTTAAACGAATTTCAGAAAAATATAATATGTAATTCATCAGCAAATTATCTATAAAAAGATTCCCTTGGAGGCTTGCTGTTTGTGTTCCCTTTTGTTTGATTGTATTATATAAGTTCTTTTCTTTTATGTTTAAATGTTATTATAAGAACAAGTTAAGTTTTTCATTTGGGGTGGGGACCCGCTTCTGGCCTTTTTGGCCTTTGGTCATCGCCTCACATCATTGTAGATAGACGTGTTTAGGTTATTTATATATGTGTTAAATGTGTCATGGTATGTGGAAATAATATCGTGAATCTTGAATCTTGAATTTGATTCAAAACGCCCTCTGCTTTTACCACTGTGACGGGCAACATTTTAAAGGGAAATCATAGTGCTGTGTACGGGGCATGAGAACATAGTTTTGGGTCATGAAGGGGGTAGCAGTCAAAATAGGCCAGGTTAGAACCACCCACAGCGGTATGGCATTTATGGAATATTGAATTTTATGACAGATATAAACACTCAATTGAGTACAATGGGCCATAGAGGTTTGAGAGAAGGAGAAAGCTCGTTTAAAGAATAATAGCAATTTTAAGAGTGCCCGAAAGATGCAAACCCCCCAAACCAAAAAGTTGCAGTTTTTGGATTTTTCAATTGGTCACTGCGGGGTAAACGCAATAATACTGTGTATTGATTTACAAAAAGAGGTGTTCCGACTGAATAAGCGAGACAGCGAGAAAAGACTACTTGCAAATATTGATTGTGTGGTTCCGTCGTGTTATGTCAAGTACACTGCACATGCCCATTGAAAAATCCAAAAACACTGAAACTTTGGCTTTGGGGGTTTGCGTATTTTCGGCCGTTCAATCTTCAGCCATTTTGCACGTTTTTTAACCAAGCCAGGGGTATTAAATGAAAGAGCACGACCTAGGACACAAAATGTATATTTCGAAAACTTTCAAAATGGTCTGACTTTGGCCCAGTTAATGATCGGAAAAAACATGCGACGATACTTTTTGTGCCAGGTGTATCTTTCATTTCAAAATATGGTGTTCACAGTATAATTGTGTAAATCTTCAAGTAGCAAAAGTATTTCATATTATTCACATATCACCAACATGTGGCAAATACACTTGTTTGCAACAGACGGGATCGATCGACAAACTATAGTATTTAGCTTTCCAGTTTATCATCATTGTATACTGGATCTTGGCCATTTATTGACATGAATGTCCCAAATGTTTGCTGTGCAATTCCATTCTTTCTGCAGAGTGCCTTCATTGTGATGCATCCTGATAACACTTCTCGGATTCATTTCCGGGTGGCAACTCTGATCCAGACTTGTTCCTGAGGAGAAATAATTTCCCCTTTGTACTACCCCAACCCCAGCCCCAGTCAAGTTGAATTTTGACCATCAGTCTTGCACAGTCCTTCAATTAGGCTGTAAATATGTTCTCCTACGAGGGAGTTTGCAAGCAGAGTTTTTGATGGAAATCTTTCAGGTTTTATAACACGAAGAGCATTTGGAGCAAACTGCACACCTCTTTTTCACTGTTTGTTCTATCTGGAGGCTCCTGAACTACTTTTGCCACCTGATGCCTAAAAAACGCAATTGACCTCGTCCACCGGCGGTCAGTAGCCATCTCATGACCTCGACAATGAGACCCCCACTGATCTAACTCGACAACAAGTCCATCAGAGATCTTTAAATCCTTTAACTGCCCACATCTGGTATACTCTTCCTGAGCGGCATTCCTGCTACTAATCATCTATCAGCTGACTGGCTTCAAAAAGGAGGTTAAGTCTATCTCGTCGCCAACCCATCAGTGGTTTCCTACCAGACGTTAGTTTCTGCTGTTAATATGCCCTGGTATTGCCTTTACCAAAAAGACTCCGATTTCTGATCATTGAAAGGACTACCATTGCATTGCAGCCTTCACTTTCTATCTATTCAGAATCTATTGGGAGTACAATCTCCGGGACCCGCTCATAACACAGGGTCGCCATGATTTACGTTTGAAGAAAATAGACTTCTTCGCCACCCTCAAATATTTCCGAAGTATTATCGCAACCTTAAAATGCATGGGTAAACAGCGATTAGAGCGAATGTTATCACTAAATAAGCCCTTCAAAAGCTTTATATTATACACATTTTTCCTCCTTGTCTCATAATGGAGAAAAAGTATTAATAGATCTGTGTCCTTCCCCAAAATTATTTTGACTTAAATATGCCATGGCGACTGCCATTTTGCTATATTAAATCTCCGCTCTGCATAGATGACTTGGCGATTATTTGTTGCGTTCGTCACCATGCACCAATTAGTTCTGCTTTTTGCATTGGAGCAGCAGCTAAATATGTTACAGATGGTGGAGCCAGCTCACTGTTGATTGGCGAGTTGGGGTTTGAGAAGTCTTCTCCCTTCACAGGAGAAAAGGCCTTGAGAAACATTTCAAGGGATAAATGCTGTGCGGATGTCAATGTACAAGGAAGTACAGTCGAAGAAATGGACTTTTCTTATAATAGCTACAAATGGAAAACTAAAGGCAAAAGATCTGAATCTGATTGGGAATGTCAACGGTTGGTAACTGATGACCAAAGCTCTTTTATTTCAAAGATTGCTGATTAGTATCACATTGGAGAACGTATTAGATAAGGAGGCTTTGCCATGAACTTTCAACCATTTCCGCCATCCGTTTTTGAGCAAAGCATGTTTTATGTAGACAGTGATAAAAGCATCAAATTTATGATGGCCATTTACGAAACATGTGTCCTCGTCAGAGGCGGTGCCGAGACATTGGCACAAAGACTGACACATGTTGGTTGATGGAGGTTCTCTTTTACATCACTTGAAATGAACAGAGGGAAACAGCCCCAACTAAGTATAGTGGCAATGCGGATGATTATGCATCTTTCAAAGGTGACACTATGGCAAAGCATCCGTTTTGTCGTTGAGACACACGGGTGAACCAAACAACAAAAGACAAACAGAACGTCGCGAAACCTAGGATCGCTATAAGGCTAGACATATCAAATGCAACAATTTTGCTGGAAAAAAGAGATGCAGATGTTGATATAGCAAAAAACAGCAGTCGCCATGGCATATGTTAAGTCAACAATCCACTTGGAGAAGATGCAGATTTGTGATACTACTTCTCCAATATTGCAGAAGAGGGCTGTATGACCTTTACATTTGCGTCTGACAGACACAAAAAGAAAGAAAAAATATGTGTAAGATATCAGACTTCTGAGAAACGCTTATCAGTGATGGCAATTGCTCCTATCTGTACTATCTGCCAATGCATTTTTAGGATGGAGGCCATACTTCTTCACGATATTTGGGGCTGGCAGAAATCTGGTTTCCTCAAAGTCATCCATGGTACCCTGTGTTACGATGTCTGTTCCAGAGTATTTTACTACCAATATAGATCTGAATCTATAGAAAGAGGAAGGCTGCAAAGCAATAAGGTGTCCATGTTAATGATCAGTCATCAGAGTCTTTGGAATCATTACAATATAGTAGAGGCCATTATGACGATTCAACCTTGAAAAAAATTCTAATAAAAGGTATGTTTGTTATATTCTCGTAGGGCTATATGTGAAGTATATGAAAAAATTTGTCCGGCCTTCTGGCAGCTGCGTTGGTCAGATATTCAAGGTCAAAGGTCAATGACCGTATTAGGCAGATCATGGATCATAAACTCTCAACCATTTGGTCTAAAAACACAAATGAGGTGTCTATACCAAGGTTTTTGGGGTCAACAAACACAAATTACAATATAAAAACGATCCAGATGCACCCTTCCTTGATTTTTCAAATAGTATGCACTATCTGCAGAAATTGGACTTTAACTTCGTTTCTACTCACCATTGTTAAGGTGTTGGTTAAGAGCTCCTTGGATTTCTTAGTTACAAAAGCCTCTGACCCTTTTGATTTTTGGACAGGTGATTGGTATAAGTCTCACTCTTTCCATTGATGTCAAAAACATTCCAATAGTCCTCCAATTGAGTCATAGTAATGTTTTAATGAAGTAATTAATCACGGGAAACTTGATTTCTCCGATGTGTTAAAATAAGCCACTTTCTATTTTGATTTAAAAATACAGGAATGTGTGATTTGCTAGGTTTTTGGGGTGATAATGAAAGGAAATCACGTTTTGTAACATACACGGATGTATTACTTGCATAAATACCATATCTTATTTTTGAAAAGATGAAAAGAAAAATATTTAAGTGGCAACCATCCCTTCTCCAAAACTGGAGTCGTGGTCCTACCACTAAGGTAGGTAAGGTAAGGTAAGTGTCGTTGACAGATTAATTTTGCGCTAAAAATAAAGAGAAATGATGGCGCCAAATTAAGAATGCAGACATTAGGTTTACAATTTTTGTTTTTAGCTGGCCGGATAAAAACTTGTTGCAGTAGTAAACACCCCACCTTCCTCCCCCAGAAGACAAGGTTACCTCAAACCTCAATGGTGGACTTTGCCACTCATATGGGCAAGGCGTCCCTTCAGCCTACCTGACCCCATCAAACCCTGACAATGGAATGCGATTAATTGGGCGGGGGGGGGGCTCAACCTCCTATCTCTTCGGGGGCAGGGGCCGCTGAACAGCCTCCGTGGCTCGTCACACATAAACGTCCTCGAGTTTTTCGCCGTCTTTCTGGCATTGAGGCACTGGCTCCCCCTTGTTCAGGGGGAAGGTACTTGTTGTCCGCTACGACAATATGACGGTGGTGACTATAAACAAGGAATGGGGTGTAATCAGTCCCCAGCCTATGCAGGGAGAGATTCTTCGCCTATTCGGGTGGGTGCCGAGATGGGAACATCAGGCTGATCGCTTCCCGTGTTTTCGGAGGGGACAATGGTTTGCGGACAGTCTCCCGGGAGGGTCCCTAGTCCCGACACAGCCAAAAGTCAGAGGGCTGTCGGTGGAGTGGCAGCTCTACGTTGCAGTTTGGCCGTACAATCTTCTAAATGGTGGACCGTCCACAACGTGATATGTTCGCCTCAGCATGATCGTCAGATTGTGGCATATTGGGGCCTACTCTTGGAACCGGATCCCCGGGCAGTCAAACGGACGCCATGGAAGCGGACCGGTCAGGATTGATGCCTATGCTTGATCATATCTTCTCTCTCCAGGTGCCATGATCCCAAAAGTCACTCCTCTGCCTGGTCCTGCTGGTAGCCCAATATGGGCACGGCAGCTGTGGTTTCCCAGGCCACTAGATCTGCTTGTAAGGGAACAGATTCATCTTCCAAAGGGTGCGGGGGTCCGGTAAAGAGTCCCCAAGCCGACGCGTTCGTCCCAGAAGTGCATTCTGCAGACTTTACCCTGAGGTTGGACTTTCTGAACAGACTGCCCATGCTCACTGTTCAGGCAATTCACTAGAGCATCATAGGATTCCCATGCATGGTGTGCGGACAGAGAGTTGTCGATCCCTGCAATTCTGAGAACCGTTGAACCAGGTTGGCATTCCTCAAGGAGGTCTTTCAGGAGTGGGTTTAACTTTAGTGTCCTGACGTCCGAGGTTCTTTTGTACCGAAAAGCCACAGGCCATACCCCCCGTAAAGGGCTCGTTGATGGCATGACGGTTTCTTTTCAGTCCCCTCTTGTCCAATCTGGTGAAGGGTAATGTTTAACTTTAGGGGCCGTCACCAAACTGCCCCGTTAACTTTAATGGGTTCTCAAAGTGATCCCGTTTGATTTTCATCATCGGACACACTTCAAAATTTTAGAGTGGAGTCAAAGTAGCTTACACACAATTTATCGGACGCTATTCAAGTTGAAAGTGAGGCAATTCCCAGCGAGTGGGTGGACTAATCACCTTACCAATTGATTCAATACCCCTTTCTGACCTCCACAATGCCTTTAACTTCCTTCAGTGGTTGGTTTACTAGTTGTAAGTGACCTTTTGCAGGAGTCGAGAACTGCTAAACTAGGCCTACTTTAGTAAATTAGCTATTGCTCTGTGTTATGATATCATGTATAGTTATTATTTTTTATCCATTCATTTAACAAAAGTGATGCGTAAATTCTAAAGCTATAACTATGATGTTGTACACAATAGGTGTTTGTTCTATTACGTTATTTGGCAAGGAGTTGGACTACTTGTAAATTGGAGGTACACTTTTATCACATACAGAACATCATTAAAACTGCATATCTGCAACTACCACACTATCACTCCTTTGCAAAAGTGCACGTGCTTGTTACCTTCACAATCACTATAATCCAATGCCCTTGTTTGTCCACAAATGATGGTCTTTTTTCTGATGATATAGTCCAAAACCATAATTAATAAGAAATAATTCTAAGAACTTACCCTATTCTAGGGAGATTCCGAGTTCTCTATTTTATTACCAATGACCATCAAATTGGATGCCAAGAACATTTGATCTCCCGTATTAAGTTGGTGATTTTTGTTTTTGTTTTGTTTGCCTTTTGGGTGGTACCGTTTTTCATTGAGTATCCAGTATCCAACTCAAGGTTGCCCTTTTGTCCTAATCTATCATGTTTGCTTACGTATTTCACACATAGGTCCATTAAGATACCTGAAGATAAAAATAGGCCTGTTGATATTTCCCTCATTTTACAAGATTCCAAACATTAAATCTACAGTAAAGCAAAAATAAAAATAACTCATTTTTTTTATTTTTTAATTTTGACCTGTATATTATTCTCATGGTTATGTGTTCTCCATTCCATATTTGTTTTCTTAATAATCTTTAAACACACAAAGTAATTTGAATGCAAATACACTCCAAGCTTACAAGTAATAGCTCCACATATTGTATAATACATGATATATGTTTTCTTACTAAATACTTCATCATTCGGGAGTATCTCATGTTAGATACAACTTGTAAATTTGTAAGAACTGGAAATTGTTAAGTATAAGATTATGAACAAAAGTTTAAACAAAGGTAGAGTCATTTAAAACTTTGTTCACGTGTCTATTTTTATAATGGTGGTAAGTCCCGGCTGGCGAGTTGTAAGGTTGGAGATAACTGCCCTATTAGATACAGATGCAATATATTCCTAATTTCACATTCAAATGTTTTTAATTCCCGATATTCTCAAGAATCGCTTTGATTTCAATTAAAAAACAACTCGGTTTTTTCACATTTTGACATGTAACGCAAAAACATTAGTTTTTGGTCAAAACATTTGTCGTTAAACTTTTTTCTTAAGAAATAAAGCTTCATTTTTTTTTTAATTGAAACATGGGAAATTGAAATGATTGATTTTTGGGTATATTGGATTGAAAAGTTATACCATCAAAATCAACATGAAACTCTACATGTATACCAGGTCTGGTCAGCTCTCACCTAAGCCCATGAACTTGACCCAGGTTACTATTAAATAGCCTGTACATTAATTGCATGTTATATCATGTCTGTCATCCAGCCTGCTAATATTAATATTTATTGCTAAGGTCCTAGGATTTTGTTATCCAAGCAAGGCAGAGAAGGCTCCTCCCATCAGGTCATTACCTAGAGAACGGTGATACACGGTAATTAGATATTTTAGTTTGTTTTCACATGTACATAATATGACCATGTTTCTTATTTATTTCGACAAATAGCCCAATAACAATTGCCACGTATATTGTTTATTTGCTGGAGACACTTGTATTCAAAGTATCTTTGTAATCTTTAATTCTTTACATACTCTAGAGAATAATGTAAGAGGCCAGGAACCAGAAAAGTTGGGTTTTAGCTTACTAACAAAAAATCACACAATTTAAAAACAATTGTCCTCCCAAAACAAATGTCAAGAAATAGAAGACAATAGAATAGCACAAAACGTATGGCAATGATTTCACACTGAATAGCTACCCAATTGTCTTCAGTTCGCCCTATTAGTATTGTCCTATCAAACGTCCTAAGAAAATAATTTACATAGGCTAAATGCCGTAACCATGCTTTTCTGTGAAGGAATAACAACAGAGCTATGTATTTATTTTTGTGTATGGTTATTAAATTAAAACACATGTTATTAATAAATATTATTTTTTGATGAACTACGGTTTTAAGCTAATACCTTTAACTCCAAAATAATAATGACTTGACATATGAAATAACCACGTTAGTTAAAGTAACACTACAAAATAAAATAACGTATCTTGAAAAGAAGACGCACTATATGGCCCTGCTAGACTATGGTCAAATCAAAGAGCTCCAACTGTGAATTGGAGAATGCTAATTGAAGTTATAACTACTGTCATCTAGATGGAACATGAAATTTCAAGGGCTGGTTCATGGGCATTGGCACATGAGAACTGTACTATAATCCGCCTGTTTTGTACTAGCACTGCACCTACCCACCCACACACCACCCGCCACCTCGCGCGCACAACACACCCACACACACACCACACACACCCATCTCGCTCGCACACACAACGCACCGTACCCCGCGCCCGCAAACTACACACGCACCCTCCACACTTACGACCTCACCAATACAAATAGTGTAGTCATTTATAAAATGGAAATAGAACAATAAAAAGTTTCTAAATCTACAATACTAACAAGCCAATATGTTACCATGTACATTCCATTCCAAATTGCTACAACAGAAGTGTGTTATATAAACATATAATAAACTCCTGGCCTGTATAGAGAGATTGAATCTGCTTGTCCCTGTATTTGATAGAGTTTTTATTACCGGGCCTGGTGGGTAGAGTGCAACTCATTAACTATAATGTTAAAGTGCCCCGTTAAGCATCTGTCAACGGATCATTTAGTTTGATCTCTCACATGGGTAATACAGACCAAGCAGTGTGGTTAGAGATTGACCTTTAAGGTTAATACCTCTGAGCCAGTTTAAAGTGGACTAAGTGAGCTGGCAAAGGGAGCAGAACAGAATTAATGGGTGGACAAAGGGTGCCCATTGACAATTCAACGGAACCTATACATAAAGTGCCCCATTGAGCCCCCTTTAAAGTTAAAGGGGTAATTTGAGACACCCCTTACGGATCGCCCGGTTCGTAGCCTGTTCCGAGTGGGGATTTGCCATTGGTCTTGCTATTCTTAGTGTCGGAACAGTTTAAACCCAACCGTAAGCTTAGTCTTCTGGAACTTGTCCTAGTGTCTTGTGGCATTGGCTGTGGCTTGTGGCCATAGGGGTTCGATATACATGCCTTGTCTACGGACGAGCCCACCACCGCTTGAGCGCAAGGGGTCTCTATTCTGTCACATGCAGGCGTTTTATCCGAAACCGGTGTTTTCTGCACGTTTGATCATAGTTGCAGACCGGGGTTTGCAGACTCCCCCCCCAGCTCAGAGAATCCTGCAGTAAGGGACACATTGAGCTAGCTGGATTTCTCAGTCATCTGAAATGCACATAGATTGTTTGACTGGCTGCTTGGGTTAGGGATATGATGTCGGCTCACGCTTTCTCCTGGGCATTCTATATAAGAGGCCTTCATCCCAGACATTTTGGACATGTCGGTTGGAGTTCTACTTCAACCTTCCAAAAGTTATTTGATGCATATGTTAGTCAAGTGGAGAGGGGTGTGCCGTCCAATCCCTGCTGATCGGCCTAGCATCTTGACCCAGAGCATTAGACGACTATGGGTGGGGAATTGACAGGGTTGGCGTTGGTGTGGCTACCCTCTGCGACCTTCTTCCGCCACCGATTAAGCCATCAGTGGTATTCTGTGCAAAGTAAGGTTGTGGAAGGAAGTTAGCACTAGTAAAGTGTATTTCACTCTCAGGAGTGAGAGTGGTCATACACTTTAGTATGATACCTACCTTCCATGACCTTATGGCGCCTTACGCAATTTGTTATCTCCACTACAAGAAGGTCGTTGGAAGGTTTTTGTCCTGCTTTTTTTTTTTGTGAAAGAAAATATTTTGCGAAAAAAGGGCGAATTACAGCGCCGCTTGATGTGGTCCGCGTCAGTGATATTTAGTGGTGCCATATCCCGACTATTTCGGGAGTTGGCTCTTTTAGCAGTGGTAATGGGTTTTTTTAATAGTAGAATATTATTTTAATATTTAGATTGAATTAATATTTCATTCATTGAATATTTCAATTTTATTGATGTGATGCCATCATAATGCATCACCAGGATAAAGAGTAAAAAAACAATAATGTTAATTTTGTCTATTGATTCCAAAAATCTCATGAAAATGCATACATTTGAAGACTAAATGAAATCCCAAATTGAAATCTTTATCAAAAAGGGTCTATCACAGTACCCACTATTACTCCACACAGAACCCATCATTTCGAGAATCTGTCCAAGAACAATATTCACTGGTTGCAATAATTTGTAGCTGTTTTTCATTATTATATATATTAAAGGTCAAATATTTTTGTTTAATATTTGTACAGACTGAGATTGGCTAATTTAGTTGAGAAAAGTGTTAAAAACTCGGATTTAATTAAAAGTGGCCTTTCTATGCTAAAAAGCAACAAGGCCTGCACATTTTAAGCCTAAAAATATTGTTGATGTTTTTATTGTTCCAACAACCATGGGAAGACACACCTCTGCTTCTAGGCCAATTGGCTGAGCAGTTTGACCCATCACATGCCTTATAAAGGTCATTGACCTTTGAACGTGAATATAGACCCACGCGGCAGCAACTAGAAGGCGGACAAATTCCCATAATTATTCATATATAGGCCTACCAGAAATACAAAAAAAAGTCCTTTAGTGTTTTGTTCCAGGTTACACAGGACATTGTCACAATTACGCCTCTACTATGTTATTCTCCACCCTCAAGAAGGTGTTGAAGGTTTTGTTTTTATTTTTGTTGAGAAAAAATTTGGTGGAGCCAGGGCGATCACGGCGCCTGTGATGCGTTTCAGGAGTTGGCTATTTTCAACAAGTGGTTAATGAGGCTTTGATGTGGACAAATGAAATAGTGTTGTCCAGAATGGTTAATTAGCTATCAACATCGATATCCACTGATTTTACTATGGATTTTGGACTGTTTCATTATAGATTATGGTCAATGTTTTGGTTATTTGATACTTGTACAGACTGACGATGGCTAATTTTGTTGAGAAAAACGTGCAAAAAAAAATTTTGATTAAAAGTGATTCTATGCTGGAGGAGAATGATGACAGCATTTGTAAGCCTATCAAAGACTGTTTTTATTGTGTGTATTGACCCCCAAAAACGGGTATCGACACATCTTTTGCTTCTAGGCAATTGGATGAGCAGTTATAACCCATAATAGCCAATAAAGGTCGTTGGACCTTTGACCTTGAATATCTGCACAACGCAGCCCAGCAAGCAAGCAACTAGAAGGGGGGACAATTTTTGGTAATTTTCATATATAGGCTACCAGAATATATAAAGAGTCCTTTATTAGAATTTGTTTCAAGGTTGTATGGGACATGGGGTCATATTACGCCTCTACTAGTACTCTATTTTTTCTTGTGGTGGTTCCGGCAAACATGCGAGACGGTGTATTTCTAAAGATTACGTAACGTTTGCCTCTCTATCTAATATATAACCTCTTTGTTAGTGACCACCTTATGAGCCTATTGTTTGTGTGCCGTGTAAATTATCCAACCATTTCAAGGCTTTGTGATCGGTGAATCACATTGAATTTGGTCCTTGGAGATAATCCATGACTTATTGACGCCCAACAATTGTCTAAACACTCTTATTCAGAATTGAGTAATTGAGCTCATGCGCATCGTCGTCTGCTAATCAAAATTGGATGCTCCTCTTTGTTTGGTTCCTGAATTTGGCTTTCGAACACCCTAATGCCTTTTTGGAGGCTAACATAAAATGGTTTGTAAAATCCTTGCTTGCAAAACTGGAGCGGACGTCCAGAGAAGATTTCAATTTTGTTGAAAATTATATCACATTCTGTTGACCACTGAATTTAATTAGGCTCTTTCTTTTGGGTGAGGTTCACTAACGGCCTAGCAATGTCAATCATCGTACGTGCGGAATGAATTCCTAGTAACCAGTGAACCCAGGAAGATCTAACTTCTCTTGGTGGTGTGGAAATTTTACCACTAGTGCTTGCAGCTCAATTGAAATAAAGGCCTTAGATTTCTACCAACCATGGCCCGGAATAAATACATTTGCAATCATACATAAATTGATCATTGCGTTGCGTAGTTTCAAGAAAATACGTGATGACAAAATTAAAGTGATGGCCAAAAATTTGCCATAAACCACTTGTAAAAATGGCCGCCATTTTAATGGTAAAAGCAGTCTATGGTGACTTCTTTGTTAGAATGTATGTTGTCGGGTCAAGATGTTCAATATACAAATTGCCATAATTTGTCTAATCTGGATGTATATGCAACGGCTATTTTTTCAATGGCCGACATCTCGTCAAAGAAAAACGCATATTTCTTATTATATACCTAAGGAAATGATTTTGGTGTCCAAAAGAGTGTTTTTCCAAAGTAATGAAAATATAAACGTGAGTTTTTATTTGCATTTGGTCACTTTTTTTTTCCCCAACATAGCCCCATATTTTAATTACAAGTACCCAAGAGTGTTACAGGAATTTATTGGTAATAAATCTATCAGCACATATAATAATAGAAAAGTATACCCTAAATACTGACGTACCATATGGTTTTCATGGTCATTGTGATATTCCTTGCGAAGAAAACAATCATTTTTCACGCTTACACTTCCGAGGCACTAGACGATTTAAGGAAGCCGCCACGTTTATTTTTACGCTAATGTTTCCACAAGGCCCTGTTATTCTTTCACACCGATTTAAAGATGATCGGTGGTTATCAAGTTCTGGCTTGGTAATGAAAACATCTACCGCGTTTACCTTTAAAACAGTGGAATTAAAACACAGCTTTAATTTAACGTTTTCCTTTAAAATAATAGAAATTTACAAAAATGGCATACATTTGTGCCTAATTTTTATAAGACCTGGATTCTTGAAGAACTATGTTTTTTAAAAATAAAATTAGTGCAACTCTACATCATCCAAGAAGCGGTATTCGGTACATTGAAAAGTACGTATATTGCTGAACCGCGCATTAAGGGTTTCGAACACTGATCTCTATACAATGATGGGAAACCCTGGGCTGTCGTAATTGAAGCATTGATGGCCATGTTGGTCATACCAAAAATGAGCCCAGCAGGTGGTTAAGAGCCAGTCATTTAATATATACAAAATTGTTCCCATTGAAATGTGGATAAGCGACATACCAGACTACAGAATCAAGCCAATTCAGAAGTGAGCTCATTGTATTTGCGCGTATGGATAGGCAATGTCTCTAAAACGTGCACCCGGGATACAACTTCTGTAAACAGGTGCCTCTGGAATGGTATTGTGGTCGGTAGACCAATATGCCCCTCCCCGTTGCCTCCATGCTCTAATATACAATTACTGTTGTGTAGACAATCCACTTGTATAGAGATCAGTGGTTACAGTCGACTGCGATAAAACTAAACTAAATATTACGGCGAAACCCACCCTTTTCAAATGTCCCTTTTCCATGGATTGTTAGTGTTTAGTCCAACTAAACCTTTGTTAATCACAATGATATCTAAAACACCCTCTTAACAGTTTTCTCATATCAATGAGGTTTTAAAATGGAGTTTTTTCTCGTTGCATAAAAAATTCTCAAAACGACTTCACCGCTCATATCCTTTGTGTGCTCACCGAATTTCAAGGATGAGGCTTTGTGGCACCTGCACGGGATATATGCGCGTATGGGATATATTTTCCGTGGCTTCTGTTTTCTGTATTGCATTCGGCGTTGTAAATATACCGCACGGAATAAACATGGTCGCTTCCAGATCGTTTGTACATTTGTGTATATTGGTCGGAATAAATCTTGGATTTTTTTCGCAAGGCATACTCTCCATGGCCATGAAAACCATCTGGTAAATCTTATTTAGGGATATTTCATTATAGTTGTGCCGATAGAATTTATACCAATAAAAAAGCTTAACTTACTCTACATGTCAGGCCAATTTGGCCAAAGTGATAAAATATATTAAACCAGACGCTTGATAATTAATACCAAAACACAGAATCCTCAGTAACTCCTCTTAGAACTCCCCTAACTACGCTTTATGGCCCCTATGAACGAAAACCCCAACATTGACTTCTAATCGGTGTGCACGTGACCATGACCATTAAATGTCCGAATCGGGCCTTTTACTCCTTGACATACTGAAACAAACAATAATAGTTTCTATTAAAAATGCAGACCGAAATATAAAATCCCATGAATTCCAGATATATGTTTTGGGTGAATAACATATAGAGTAGTCAAGGTGTTCTTATTTGGGTGTCACATTGGTAGTCCCTGGACTTAAACATGACTCACGACTCATCTGGACAGTTTGGCGAATATTGCTGTGTTAAATCCTTGACCTAAAAACCATCACTTGTCACAAAATCGTCATCTAGGTGCAGTATAGTATGAGGTATAAACGATTTGTCTGTATATGTTGACCATCTTGGAAAATATTGACCCGTATGAAAAACGCGATTACTTTTATTATTCATCGGTCAGTTCGGTAAATATTTTATTGAACTATGTGACCCAGAAGGTTTAAGTTTGACACACAATCATCTTTCAGAGGCTATATATTCAGAAATGTGAGGGTTGGTATCAAATATAAAATGTCAGCTATCTTGGAATAAATATTTAAGCACATGAAATTTGTGATAGTTTGGGAATAAATTGTTTTGAACTCGTGACCCAGAAAAAAACATTTTTTACACAAATTGTCTTTAGGTGTTTTTGGTTTTAAGATGGCTTCCATTTGGAAAACTGACGTCGTATGCAAATGGCCACCACTTTTAATTTTGTCATCACCAGTTTCAGAACTCCACACCTACGGTCAATTTAGCTATGATACAAAATGTATGATTCCGCACCGGTACAAGTATCTAAAACTGGGTGGTTGCTTGCAGCACTACAGACTCTATTTTGTCTACAACTGGTCTTATCTCACCATTCCCAATGGTATGCCTAGGTATGTTACTGCTGTAGGCAACTTTTGATTTGACTGGTTTAATTGTGAGGCCAGCGTTCTCAATTTTTGTCAAGACCGTGTCGACATGTTTAACATGCTCTTCCCATGTATCGCTGAATATGGCGACATCGTCAATGTACTGGCGACAAAATTGTGAACAGTCAGCAAGCACAGTATCAACCAGTCTAGCATTCACCATTCCAAATGGCATGAAATTATAGGCAAAATGTCCTGCCGGGGTTACGAAAGCACTTTTAGCTTTTGCTCTTGGATCAAGAGGTACCTGGTAGAACCCTTTAGTTAGATCTAAAGTGGTGATAAATTTTGCTTTTGAGACATCATCTAAAATTTGGTCTACACGCGGCATTTCATACGGGTCAAACTGTGTAACCTCGTTAAGCAACCGATAGTCTGTTGCCACGCGAATGTCACCATTTGGTTTTGGAACTACTACTATAGGCGAGGCAAGGCGCTCGTCGTAGGTTCAATGACCCCTAATTGTAACATTGTCTATTTCAGCCTTAACTTTCCCTAACATAGAATGTGGTGTCCTATACGCGTTTTGTCTTACTGGCGTCTCACTTGTGGTTACAACTTTGTGGGTTATGATATTTGTCTTGCCTGGCACATCTGAAAATACCTTGTCATGCTTTTTTAAAATCTCCCAAATTTCCTTTTTCTGTTTGGGAGAAATTTAACTGGAAATTTTAGTATCTTTCCAAGTTTGAGTTTGGTTGATTTTGGACCCATGCTGTCATCAAGAAATTGGGTGTCTAACTCAAAATCAACTGGTTGGGACTCCAAAGATTCATTTCCTATTTCTTGGATTACCCCTGTGATACAATAGCACTTTGATAATGTCTGAGCATCCTCCCTTGTGTACCACTTTTTGATGAGATTTGCATGTAGAAATTCTTTTGACTTCTCGGTATCCGGCATGTAAATTTCATAGTTTACTTCACCTATACGTCTCAGAATAGGGTTTGGACCTTGCCACTTGGAATCCAATTTACCTGTACCCTCAGGTAACAGTACTAGAACTTTTTCACCTACACTGAACTTGACATTTTTGGCCTTTCCGTCATAATACTTTTTCATTTTGGCCTGATTGATATGTTTTGTTGGTTGGCCTCTGCCATCCAAGTTGTCAGATTGTGAGCTATCTTAAGCAAATGAGACGGTATGTCTTGCTTGTCTTCTTGGTTAAGAAACCCATCTTTGATAAGACTGAGTGGGCCTCTGACTTGCCTGCCATATAACAAGTGAAACGGTGAGTACCCTGTGAACTCGCATGGTACAACCCTGTAGGAGAACAAAAATAGTGGGATGTATTTATCCCAATTGTCCTGTTCTTCCTCTGATAGTGTCTTGATCATGTTTTTAGTGTTGCAATAAAGCCGTTCGTCTGCTGATGATACGGAGAAGCAGGAATGTTTTGTATGGACAGCTTCTGACAGAGATTGGTAATAACCTGTGACATGAAATTAGTACCCTGGTCGTGTATTATTTCAATGGGTAAACCAACACGAGCAAATATGGTTATCAAAGCCTGTGCGACTGTCGCAGCTCTCTGGTCTGGCAATGGTATGGCTTCCGGGTACCTGGTTGCATAGTCACAGAGTATTAACAAATATTTGTTACCGTCTTCTGTAACCGGAAGTGGTCCTGCTATGTCTATTCCTACCCGCTTGAATGGTGTATCTATCAGAGGCAAAGGCCTAAGCTCTTGCTTTTTGGCTTGAGTTTTGGCTTGATACTGACAAGTATCACATGTCCTACAGTGTTGGCCTATATCCTGATTCATGCCTGGCCAATAAAAATGTTGACTGATTTTATTCTTAGTCTTCTGAATCCCTAGATGGCCTGTCCTATCATGAGCTATCTGTATGATATGTTGTCTATACTGCTGAGGTAAAACAATCTGATCTTCTACCTGTTTGTGAAGTTTAGCAAGTGGTGGACACTTCCTCATGATAATGCCATTCTGACGGTAAAACGCAGCATCTTGATTTATGGCCTGTGTATACTCAGTGATAGACTCCCTAACTCACTGTAAAGTAGGATCACTATTCTGAAGCTCAACCAACTCCTTTACATTACCTTGCAGTAATGATTTTACCTCTGGAGCTACAAGAATTTGGGTGTTAACCTCTTGTTCACTGTCACTCTGGGATTGGCCCTGATCCTTAGCAGCATGTTTTTGGGTGTAATTTCTCATGGCATCCTGATTTTGTATCTCTTGGATTGCCTGCTGACGTTTTTGTGCACGAGTTAACATGAACAAAGATATTTTTCACTAGACCAATGACATTTCTTACCAATATCATTACCTCGCACCCATCATATTGCAACCTTCCACCACCCCTCCATAACTTTCCCAGGGTTCTCAACAGAATTCCTGAAAAACTTCAATTTCGGCCGTAGGCAAAGTAATGATACCATTTAAGTTTATAGACGCTTCAATAGCCAGCCAGTTGGTGGACAGATGACGCATTCCAGTTATACAATACATTCACCTGTCAATGATCCCGGTGCAATCGCTAAACGTGGATCGATTGACAGCTTAATGTAGTGTAGTCCTGGAATGTATGTATGCATCTTGTCCACCAATAGTCAGGGTGGCGACGTCATATGGAATACGGTCTCTTCAACTGCCTTAATACTGAGTAACCTTTGTTGGCACATGTTTATTATCGACAATAGTGTCTGTGCAGCCTGTGTACGGTACATTTGGATTTTTTGGCCTTGAATTGTGGACATCAACAAAATATTCATTTGTTCGTCAGTAAATTGTGACTTGTATTCATTGCCAATTATTTCTGAATTTGGAACAGCAGAAATTTTATGGGCATGATTTTGGCCTTGTTTCTGTGGCATTTTGGTCTGATTCTGTTTTTGCTGTGTATTTTGTACAGCTGGAGGTCTGGTTGAATTTTGATTTTGACCTTCTCTGGTTTGTGACCTGGTGTTTGGATTGTTATACTTGTACGGGTGTGACCTGTTAGGTCCTCGATAATTATTACCTCGTGGTTTATTTGAGAAACCACCACGGTTGTTAGCATGACCATTACCTGGAGTTGGGTTTGTATTCTGGTCTTGGAATGGTAATTTCTGATTACCATTCTGAGGCTTGGTGTATGCATTGTGAGGTTTTTGGGACGCACCATACGTTTTCAAATTATTACCCGGAGGCCTATGTGTTTTCCAGTAGTTTGGATTTGCACTGGCATATTTCTCTGCCTCTTTGCCAACTGGGCAGTATCCAAAATTTCCTTATGGAAAAGATGTGTCCGCATGTCCTCTGGGACTTGCTGCATCACTTGTTCCCTCACCACTAATTGTGTGATTGACTTTGCATCACCTACATCTATGCCAGAGTATTTCACCCAACACTCAAATGTTTGGCCTA
>JAMKCH010027615.1:0-32620 GCA_023653785.1 Ophioderma brevispina
ACCCTTTAGTGTCTAAATGAATGATGCCCTTTCAATTGGTATAAGGAGGACCCTTTAATTGGTAAATAAGAAATGAACCCTTTTAATTGGTAAATGAAGGACTGAACCCGTAAATAAATGAATGACCCTTAATTGGTAAATAAGGAAATACCTTTAATGGGAAATGAAGGATGACCCTGTAAATAAATGACAGGGTGAACGTTGATCGAGTACTGAGTGGGGGTATACTGTGGAGTGATTGAAGTGATTGACACTTCACACCCGGTGTCCTCCACAATAGGCCTAAGGCTTTCAAACAAGTCAATAATAGCAATAATAGCATAATAGCTATCTCCTCCTCTTCTCTATGTAGCTTGTGCATTCAAGCAGATCAAAGCAATATGAATTTATTGGGAATTCTTGCGGGCATTTTTTATTGGAAATATACCGATAAAAGTGAATCTGAGCGCTCGCCTCTCGGGCGACCTGCATCATATTATTCTTGGTTTCAGTAGGATCCACTACATATTTCAGGGGGGCCCAGAAAAATGTTGAATTATCACACCCCTAGTATAAGCACATTCCGAAATGATGAAGCAGGCTTGACACATAAAGTAGAAGGCTAACTTGGGCTCAACGTGTGGAATATCCCAGGGTGCATGGAACCACATTCATAACATAACATCCTCAAATTGGTAACAGCATGTGTAACACTACAATGGATGTCATCATACACACGGAGGAAACCTTGACACATGTATTAGTTCACCTTGGATACCAAACAGTTTTTTTCTATTTTGATTGAAACAGGGATTTCAAACATTACCTCTTTCGTTCATAAAAATGGCAATCTACGAAGAGTGACTATTTTTGATACTGCTAATGTAAAGCTTACTTTCATTGTTTGTTTTCCTGCATATTTTGTTTGTGTTGTTATTTGTTTACCTATGCGTCAATGTTTTACTGTTTATTTACTTCAGCCGCACTGACCATTGAAATGAATCGTTTGTTTGGCGTAAATTTGATAATTTCTTGACACCTTTGATAGGTAAAAGTGCACTTTTTCTGACGTCATCCATTTTGGGATCAAACTAGAATTTCGCGGTTCTCGGCTTTCACGCTCCTATATTTCAAAGAATATCAGCAGTGGGCCACTCATGACCCTTTGACATTGGCAAATGACATTTTGACTCATCAACATATGAGGATCCCATGGTGAAACTACCGAGGGTCGTCGAGTGCCAAATTGTGTAAACAACGTATTTCAAATATGGAATATAAATCGCAATCTCATATAGTGCGCAGTTCACCACTCATAGAAACAAAACGTTTTACAACAAGTTGGCATCGCAAGTGGGGAAACAAGTTTGCGTTCCCAATTGAACTTTCAACTTTTCAATGTAGGTCAATTAAAACAACAAAAAATTAAACCGTCACCAATTTGAAAAAAAAAAAAACTAAATTCTAGTGGACACACATCCACACACACAATACACACGCAACAACGGATTGCAAGGGGTCCTCCAGCTAGAGCCTGGCGGGCCTGAGTGGCGAGCCCATGCACAAAAAAGGGTGTTGACCAAAGGCGTTTTTTTAAAAGCAACGACTTTTGTGGCAGAGCCATTATGTCACTTCAAAACTGTTTTTAAAATTTTCCAGTCATGCAGTGTTAAGTGAAGTTATGCAACGAAATTACCTTGAACTTTTTTAGGAGGGAACTTATTTTTTGGGACTGTGTATTTAGGTTACATATCCAGAAATCACAATCAATGTATGGAATATTACCTTGACAATCACAAACCCCGGTTAGAAAAATCATGTCCGGTATATTTTGGTTTCTTAACATATTTACCCAACCAAACCTCGCAACAAAAATGGCAAATATGCCTTCCGATCCTCTACCATTATAGCCAGTATTTGTGTCACTGACCAAAAAATCTTGAAAAAAAAAATTTTTAAGCCAGATAAACAAATAGGACTGATATAAAAATATTAGGATCAAAAACATGTCTTCACCCCCCCCCCCTACCTCAATTTAGTACTTTAATAATTTTTGGATGATATGCAATATATGGTAATTTGTAGGTTTTGAAGTCTGAAACGGCAGATTGTATTGGTCACCATCTGCGATTTCCCCATTGTTATATTAACGGAAATGCCAGACGAGTTTCTAAGCGTTCAGTGACATAATCTACACTTTATTATGACAGTGTAATATTTATGGTGATATAAGCAAATCATTAATAATTATAGTCATTAAGGTAGCGGCCGTTTGGCCGCCATCTTGAATTTGAAGACCGCTATCAAGATGAGAACGTCAGATAAGTTCTATTGAAAAGTATACCGAAGCAATGAGAATCGCCAAACAATGCAACACACCCACACATGGAACCATTAAACACCAGGCACCACTAACTGCAGGAAAACAATGATCAGAAAGTTCCAGGAGCAAATAACGAAGCATCATTTAAATGCATGCATCACCAATAATGTCACGCAGCAAATATATTTTGTCATACCCAGGGTGCGCCGTCCTAATTACAGTACAGTTGAGACTGAATGAAATTTAGGGGTTAGAGCAGGAGCATTGCACCCAGGGTCAACACCGCCATTCACACCCTACAGAAAAGGTTTGACACCTTTGGTAGTTAGTCTGGACCCTCTAAATCAATTCTAGGTAGTTAGTAGAGGAAAAGCTGACACTCCGGGGGTGCTTTCCAATCATGACAATGCCGCAGTCCATAAGTCTATGGTATAGCCATGACTGCAACTTCCTCAGTGTGGTTTCAATCTGGTAGAACACCTGCCTATTCACCAGATTTGGCACCGTCTGATTACTATCTCTCCCAAAGATGAAAAAAGGAACTCCCTCAAACTTTTTCATTTTCTCGCGTAATTGCTTCAAAGGTCCTGCAAAACTCTCAATGAGCTCCAATGTTTGTTTACCTGCAGTAAAAAAATAGACACAAGATATACACATGAACTTTCTGGAATTGTCATTTTGAAGAATGAAACTGTAGACGGTGTAAATTGAAACTTGGTAGCATATATTTTCTACCTTAGGCTTAGAACTATCAATCACCCCTCGATGTATCTTGTCATATATTCCAAAAATGTATAGGTTGTAACTCTACGCCTGTTGATATAATGTGGGAAAAGAAATGATAAACTTAAAAGGATTTCTGAAACAAAGTTATGGATACAACGGATTTTTAAAGGATTGGTGAGAGGACCGATATTACGAAGGTGGCAAAATCGAGGAATAAACATGTTTGTGTTTTGTTTATACAAAAGGTTAAATGTGTGATTACGATGTTGTGATATTACAATAATAGTCAAGAAAATTTTCATGGAGGGTTACGAGCAAGTTGCGAATTTGTAGAGATGTTATTCACCCTCAAAGAACACGGTTTGACAGGTGAAACGTCAGATCCCCAATTACCCTCATTCGATTTAATTTGCCACCTTTACTATAAAAGATAAGGGCGGGTGAAAGTTTTACAGAAAAATGATTTATGGTATAAAGTAACAAAAACTATTGATTAAGAAACAAAATGGATGAATTTAAATATTAAACGATTACCACGGGATACTGATGAGAATGGCTTCAGCTAAACAAACATCCTTTACACACTCGAATCTAATTTTACCTTTTTTGGTTCCATTTTAACTCTCTTGGCTGGTATTCTGAAAGGGAGACTAAACTTTAGTCCTAGGTTTAAACCAGGTTAGTCTAACAAGAGTGACTCTTTTCCTTTCAACATACTCTAAAAGTGGGCCATAAACGGGTGAGAAAATCCCATTGGATGGCCGCGGAACATCCATGAGGGAATGTACACCCGTTATTTAACCTTTCATAGATGTGAAATAAAAAGTTCCCCTCTTGTAGACTAACCCGGGTTAACCTAGGACTAAAGTTAGTCTCCCTTCAGAATACCAGCTATATTCTAGCTACCCATCCTCACCTGTATCAAAATTAAGAAACGATATCTATTGCACCTTCTGTGTGTCCGATGGAGAGATTTTCCTTACTTTTTTTGATTGTCGGTATGTCAAAAATAGAGCTAATATGTGAAACCAATTAGCAGATGGATTTCGAAAAGTGTGACTTGGAAATATTATTAAAGAACATTGTATTATCGGTCTTTGTCCTTATAAACAAAAATAAAGCTATGAATAATCTTATAATTTGAGTCAAACGGAAAACTTTATTTACCAATATAAGCTTTTTCTAAGAAAAATGCATCTTTCCACCTATTCAAAAAACAAACATCAGTACAAAACAGAAAAAATTATCCGATATAAAAAAATAAACGAACATCAATTAGAGAGAGTTACTATAGGCCTACTGCTTAAAAGATTATTTTTGTAACATATTATTTTAAGGCCATGTAAAAAAGTCAATGAATTTGCAAATTTGAATGTTCTCAAACAAATCCAAAAATAAAATGAGTACCCACTGTCATTTTGTAATGAATTTTTGGATTTTTTGAGAGCATTTGCAAGTTTATTGGCTATCATGAACAATCCTATTAATCTATTTCGAGTAAAAAAATAGTTCGTCGTTCCCGCCCGCATCGTTATTTGCTGCCGCATCATTTTTTTACAAAAAAATGATCGATTGATTTTCGCCAGTGCCTATTCTAGTTTGTTCTCTGCCTACATGCGTGAGTTGGCGGGGCACATTTTGTAGCAGGGGACTGTGTGAAAGAGTGTGCGCTTCCGGATAAAATTTTGATTTTTTTTTTGTTGTTGCACACAAGTACTTTAGGCTTTGATAATCCATAAAATTGATGGAAGCACTTGCCAACCCCCCTTATTGGACCCCAGTTTGAATTTCAAGGTTATACAGGGGCCAAATTTTAAAATGTTCCGAATGTGTTGAAAAGCACACCATGATATTTGTCTGGCTACAAGGATTTCAAAAAAGGTATAGTTTACACTATCTATGGCCTTATAGTTCCGGAGTTATGGGGTAAAAACTGTAAAAATTATGAAAAAGTCAAATTTGGCGTATACATGGGTCAAAGGTTAAAAGTCGCATTGATTCATGTAATATGTGGTGCAAATTGTTTCCCTAGCTTAAAGGATTGAAATAAGGAATAGTTTGCCTTATCTGTCATATGCTTATTTTTCACGCTATACAACAAAATAGGTCACAGGTCAATAGAATCCAATATAGCTGCCAATAGCTGTTGACTTTATTCGCCATTTTGGTTAATAACCAAACACGCCAGATAGTCAAAACTATTCCTATATTTCATTCTATATATGAGCTAAATTAACAACTTGCAACTTTTAATTTTTGACCCCTGTACAAACCAAATTGACTTTTTCACCATTTTTGCCGTTTTTTCAAAACTATAAGCCATAGGTAGTATAAACTATACCTTTTTGGAATCCTTGTAACTAGACAAACATGGTGTGCTTTTCAACACAATCGGAACATTTTAAAACTTTTACCCCGGCCCTATGTCACCTTGAAATCCAAGCTGGGGGCCATGAAAAGGGTGTGGCAAGTGCTTCCATCATTTTTATGATTATCAATGCATAAAGTACTGGTATACCAAAATTCACAATTTTATCCAGATTTGCAAGCTTTGCACACTCACATAAGATCAATGCACTACCGTCCCCCACTATGCCTATATGAAGTCTTGAGGTTAGATTTTCAGGATTGAGGCGCCCACTTGAAGGGCGATGGAGGCCAGAAGGAGGGTGAGGAGAAGGGGAAGCTTTGGAATTTGATGATTTGGTAAAAAAGTGTTGAGATTATTGCCCCCCCCCCCCCGGCCCCTCGCTTCCTAAGCCTATGCACTAGATCATGGGGAAAACTGTTGTTTTGAAAAATGCCCGAATTCCGAACCCACCTTTTTGAAAAAAAAAATTAAGACGAGAAACTATATATGTTTTTACTTGGCATAACGGGTCTAGTTTCAAAGGAGATCAGAGATAATAGTCCTTTTGCTCCATGCATTGATTTAGTTTTGTTGTTGTTTTTTGTTTATTTTTAGTTGTAGTAGGGTAAGGAAAATAAAAAAAATATTATTTTTATCATTATTAATTTATCTACTGATCCTCAGTTTCAAGTTCCAGTAATAATAGTCAAGTTCCAATAATATTAGGCTTATGAAAGTCGATGTTTTTGTTTCCCGTAACC
The DNA here is from genome assembly GCA_023653785.1 of Ophioderma brevispina. Classification (NCBI taxonomy): domain Eukaryota; kingdom Metazoa; phylum Echinodermata; class Ophiuroidea; order Amphilepidida; family Ophiodermatidae; genus Ophioderma; species Ophioderma brevispina. The sequence continues at coordinate 6,140 of JAMKCH010027615.1, forward strand.
CACCCGCGTTATAATTTTCTGCCCGCTTTTGAGATGCGGGCTGAAATAGCTAAAAAAAGTTCATTATTTTGTATTTTAAAGAAAATATCAAGGTTTCTTCTTGTGATCACATTTTGTGAATGTGATTTTAGTAGATTTTAAATCAAAGAACAGTTGCAAAAATCATTTCTAAATGTAGGTTGGTAGTTTGACACAATATTGTAGCTAATAGAGCATGCTGAAGGTTGGTGAAATGGCTGTTTCTTCAAAATTACGAATAATGAAAAATGAAATTATAGTTGCCTCATTATGATTTGCAAAAAATGTTACGGAAAACATAACATTGACGTTCATTGGCCTAAGTTATGGGGGATATTATACCCTCATCAACATTCATTCATCCCCTTCCATCATGTCACTTCAACAGAAGTTTCTTTTCCACGTTTTAGCGATTCGTGGCAAGCGCTTCATGGCACTGGTATAAAACAAAGCGACCGAGACCTGACCTCACCTTGATATCCTAATTCGTGTAGCTATTTCTGGACGTTAGTCTATTCGCCTTCTTAGTCCAGTTTAGGAAACGCAACGCAGTGCGGCCGACCATGTGCTGCATGGAGAGGAGATTAAGCCCAATCTGAAGACAGTCATCACCATGAGCACCCATTACTTCAACTTCAAGCAAAGCACGATACGTAATTACAGTACTATGAACGAAACTCAAGCTTCGAAATATGTGGCCAAAGTAGCGTAACCAAACCAAGAGCTGGAGTGGTGCAGTGTGTGTGTTAAAGTAAGTTACTTGGGGCTATAGGCCTATAGTGTAATTTAAAATGAAAATAGTTTGAAAATTGATGCCGGACCAATTTAATGACAGTAAACCTAGCTAAATGCCATAATACCACCATCATATGACACTCAATTGTCAGATGGTCATGACTCAGCGGAAAGGTAGGGGATGTAGCTCTATGGTTGATATATTTTTGATATTATGGCGCGATGGCGGCGATAGCCTGCCGATCTTGATTAAAAGTGGGATATATTCATTTTTGCCCTGCATTTTTGGGGCATGTACAAAGCCTGGTCCAATAATCAGGACCCCCAGGTCAAGACCAATAAAAACATGGCCTCTGGTCCATTTGGCCAGAAATCAAAACACAATGGTTGTCGTATTTGCCCCACCACATTTTTTTCCGGTGGCTTTTTTTTTCAGTGTCTTTTTTACCTTTACAAAATGACAGCCGCTTCTCAAAAGTGTTTCATGTCAAAACTTACTTTTATTACATTACTTGACGATCGATTAATAAATTTTGGAAAGAGTTCCATATACATATCGTCGTGGGTTCTACATACTGTCGAATCAGCATAAATGCTATAGTTCTGAGAAAACGGCGTTTGAAAGTTTGAGTTACTTATGAATGCGTGTAATTAAATAAAATGAAATGGCTATTTTAAGTGGTGTATGTTAAGGACATGAATGGTTACTAACTGACGACAATATTAAAATACCAAGAAACAACTGTTTTCTTATTCAAAATGGCCACTGAATGTGGTTTGACAGTTTGTCAAAACCAAATGTTTGATTCGCTGTGTTCTAAGGAGTCGAATACGAATTCGACTGCATGAAACCCGTTGATTTCTAATGTTGGTATGGTGAGCTGAGATTACCGTAGCTACGGGTTTTTCTTCTGCCAGGCAGAAGATTAATCCTGAATTGACCAAACCCTCATGCAGTGGTACTCAGTTCTTTATTGTGTGTGTACAGTCCCATTCATTTTTTACACTTCTCAGCTGTTTACTGATACTGGCAGTTGAGTCAAGAGTCCATATTGCCTGCATGGCCTTGTCAGTGATATACATACCCTATATACTTTCACCACTAGTGAGAGTGGACTTCCCTGCTTTGCAACAAATGAGACTAGTCCAAAAAAAATAACCTAAAGGTACTATGTAACAGTTTTTTCCTGATGGTTGGTCAGCTTGCAAAATTTTGCTTGTGCAATTAAACTGGTATAAAAGAGAATGACTTCTATAAGCCAATTTATATCCAAAATAATACTTCCATTGTATAATATAGAATTATGGTACAGAATTACATTGTTTTGTATGTTATTTTAACCCTGATAGCCATGGAATATTTCATTAAGAGACTAATATTTCATGTGGGGTAAAACAGGCACAATTTTGTACATCAATGTATGACAGATATTACTACACATAGATTTGGCCTTTGCACTGGATAGAAGTTCCCTTTAAAAGGGAAGTAATGGTAACCTGAAGCTTTGTGTTTATATCCAGCAATGCAATTTTCTACTTCAAAATAATACCAAGTAATCAGAAAAAGTAACATGAACTGAATGTCTTTGTGTTTCACATAAATGTTGATCATTATATTATGCCCTTGCATAGTATTCATTCAATAGGGTTACAAACTCAATTTGTTGTTTTTCAATTTCACAAATGTGACTAAATTGCAGAAGATTGTCCTTTTTTAGGAACTCGTCCGTTACTATTTTAAAATGATGGAATGCGATGAGGCACGATGATAATAAATAACATGACGGTGATGATGGTGGCAATAACGATTAAATAAGGAAACATCGAACTTGAATTGACGACGACAATTATGCTACTGGAGATGATAATGATGCTACCTGGATGATATGATGCTACTGGATGATGATGATGCTACTGGATGATGATGACGATGACGATGATGACGATGACGATGATGAGACGAGGACGATGATGATGGACGACGATGATGATGAATATGATGATGAAGACGACGACGATGACGATGGTCTATTGCCTTGTGTTTTATGCTACAAACATGCAATTTGTATGACAAACGACTCCATACCTAAGCGGTTAAAATGGGAAACATTCACTGTTGCATTACGTTCGTTGTAACATATAGCGCAGACTGACCACGATGACCAACGAATGCAAGAAAATTACCACCTCTTACCCATTGGCTCCTTAAATTAATATCTTAAATGGTCGCCAATATGTTTTTACTAATTTTTGTCGAAAAAAAAACAAATTTCAGGAGTAATACGTTTAGAGGAACACAAACATTGAGTGCATTGTTATATAAAATTAATGCATGTTCAACACACAATAAATATTGGCTAGAACTGTTCAAAAATTGAGCTCAGAAAATATTTAAAATGTAACGGAATTGTTTCATAACTCAAAAGGTTTTGCAGGATAAAGTGGTCTATACAACTTTAATAACACATAATTTCTCATTACATAATATAGTTCCTATATTTTAAAGTAATGTACACCTTAAAATATCTAACCAACTTGAAACGAATTAACATTTAAATTTGTAATATATCGTAAAATCTGAACGTATCCTAAACACTTGAGAGGGCACTAACGCTTAAATAAAAAAAAAAAACTTCCCAAGAAAATATCAATTCGTTCCTGAAAGGCGAGTTTGTTTAAATGATTATTAGTTATTAAATTATTTTTGCAGAATATCCGAGAACACCCAAGAATATCCTTATTATAAACGCATAGATGCTTCGATATTGGAGCAGTTGATAGCGTTGGTCCTCCGGTTTCTAATTGGCTTCCAACATAACCTAGTTTGGCGTCCACAAGACGCAAAGTTCACAAGTTGGCAACATTGGTCATTTCCACAGACAACATCAGGGTATAACAAAAAAAATTGAAAAAAAAAAAAAAATTAAATTTTGCATCAAAAAAGTAGGAATATTGGTTTTTCACATGCGGTTTTGGCCCCAAATATATGGAAAATGACTAGTTTTTTTATCATTTAATATTAGGTCCTACAATGGAACCATATTTAACGAATGAACTAATAACTAAAGTGTTGCAGTATCGTTTTAGCGAATAATGTGCCCGAGGTCGGAAAAAACTAAATAATGGCGGCCCATTATTTGTATCCCACCCGACATTATTAAGCCCATATATGATATACTACAAAACTTTTATTTCTATTCTATTACTAAAACACTTCATTTATTTGTTTGTTTGTATAGGTTTTAAGGTAATATGCCTAATTTATGTGTATTTTTGTATGCTTATGATGAATAAATGATAATAAGAAAATGCATTAGCGACTTATTATTGGCAAAATAATGCAGTAAACTGGCCAATCAGAATGCTGCATCTCAATAATGGGTAGTAGAGGTAATAGAACCACTCCCCACCAGTCGACTTCGACGCTAAACCCGGGTGACGGTGCTACCTTCACATTTGTTTTTCGCAAAGATCAGAAATGATGTGAACTAATTATATCGAAGACTTTCCGAAAGTTTTTAACGTTTTTTTCGCACCGGAAGGAAATTTTCTGGTGTGGTAATCCCTCCCCTTTGGTAATAAGAGGGTTAATGTCACGGTGTCCCCTTAAAGGGGATAAATTTGGTTTATTTGTAAAAATGTTAAAACTACAAAACTTGGATAATTCTTTTTCACGACGCACAGACCGTAGGTTTCAATTATTACAAGTAACATAATTAAAACACAAATTAAAATGTGAAATAACATGACCAATCCCTCATGAAGTATAGAAAGGTAAATTTCACCGATTGCCTTAAACCTTGACATACCTATTATCGATTTTGATCACCGAAGTAGCAATCTTTGTCCCAGCGAATACGTATTCGTTCGCAATTTATGTGTGTTTTGAGATATTTGGACACGCAAAGCTATCGAATACGTATTCGATTGTTTGTGAAACCCGTTTTATACAAATGGTTGTTATTCGACTGCGGCTATTTTGGTTAGGAGATGTAATTTCACTTTTATTTTTGGGTACAATTAAAGAGTATACATAAAATGCAACCAGAATCAACTATTAACTCAATTTGACAAAAAAAATCAGATTCGACACTATGTCGTGACCACGACGATATGTACCCCCTTATTATCTTTCAAGAAACATTTTTTTATGGCATCACACTAACAAATACCCTAACCCTAAGGCCAAAAATAAAAAATAATTTGTTACCTACAGAATTTCGAAGGGGGGTACATATGGAACTCTTTTTAATCCATCAATTCATTGATTATTGCCATCGAGAGCGGCGTGTTTTAATATGTCGGCTCTTATTTGCGAAACTAGTCGGCCGTTTTATGTCCGTTTTTCCCCAAAAATTCGGCAAATTGTTCTGGAGGTAATGGGCGTTTCGCCGTAGGTTTTATTTTTTGGAATTTTAGTGATGGGAGGCAGTTTGGGTGACTTTTGTATCTTTTTGTCAAGTTTTGGACATCATTTGATGCCGTGCTTGTCGTCTTTCTTACTGAATGCTATTGGTTTATGTGTGCACCTATTAACCGGTTCTAGTGGGGTTCTTCGGGCGAAAATGAAATGGTGATCGTGTTACCATATCAGCTCATATCTACCAAGGGCTTACCAGGGCTGAGGTCAAACACAAGTGCCAGTTCATTTGACTTGAGTAGATTTAGTGTAAACAAATTTCCCTGGATGAAGGTCGCCCGACTATAATAGAGATGACACAAAAGAAGTTGTTTTACTTGAGATCAGACTTGAGTTATGTTAATAAGGCCTAAAAAAAATTGTTTGATTGGCGTAACATAGAAAAAAAATAGGGTAGGTAGGTGGGATTTTTTTTTTTTTTATTTCACAAGTTGTGCACTAAAATGCAGAAGATGTCTTTTTAAAGACTCTCGTACTTGTTACTATTTAAAATGATGATGCCGATGCTGCCACATGAGAAGATAACGATCGGTGATGATGGCGGCATAAACGATGAAATAAGGAAACCTCTAGCTTGAACACGACATGATGCTACTGGATGATGATAATGGATGCACTCATACTGGATGATGATGATGCTACTGGGATGATGATGAATGCTACTTGAATGATGATGACAGTGACGAATGATGGACGATGACGATGATGATCGATGACGATGATGATACGACGATTATGATTATGATTATGATGAAACGACGACATGACATGTCTAGTGCATTGTTGTATATTGCTACAAACAGTCATCATTTGATACACGACTCCATACTAAGCACAGCGGTTAAAATGGGAACATTTTCACTGGTTCATTATCGTTCGTTGTAAAATATAGCTCGACTGACCACGGATGAGCCAACGAATTCGAACATTACAAACCTCTTACCCAATTGGCGCTCCTTAAAAATATTCTTTATTAGGCGCTAATATGTGTTTACCTCAATTTTTGCAGGAAAAAAACAAATTTCAGGTAAATACGTTTTAGAGGGAACACAAACATTGTATGCATATGTTTAGAAAAATTAATATGCAATTCAACCACAATAAATAATTGGTAGAATGTTCAAAAATTGACTCAGAAAATTTAAAATGTACTATATGGAATGTTTCATAACTCCAAAGGTTTTGCAGGATAGAACGGGTCCTATACACTTATAACCCCCATATTTCTCATTACATATATATAGTTCCTATATTTTAAGTATGTACACGCTCAACGATATACACAACGTGAAAAACTAAGTAACTTTTTTAATGGGCAATATATATAAATCCTAAGTAATCCTAAACCATTTGAGGGCACTAACGCTTAAATAAAAAAAAAAAAAATTCCCAAAGAAATTAATCAATTCGTTATCCTGATGCGAGTTTGTTTCAATGAATGTATTAGTAATTACATTTATTTTGCAGATCTCCGAGAAACACGCCCAGAATTCATTATTATAACCAATCAGATATTTGATATTGTGGAGCATTGATAGCGTGGTCTCTCCGTTTTCTAGTGCTTCCAACAAACCTATTATGGCGTCCAATGACGTCAAATTTCACAGTGTGGCAACATTGGTCATATTCCACAGACCACAGCAGGGTAATACGCATAAAAATAACGTTTGCATCAAAAAAAGGTACAATATTTTTTTTCATCGGGTTTTGGCCGCCGAAAGGAGAACAAAAAATGCCCCACCCCGCTCCCCCCCTCCCCCCCACCCTCCTCCTCAGACACTCGCCAGCCCCAAATAAATATGGACCATGAACTAGTTTTTAATCAACTTATACTTTTAGAGCTCATACAAGGACCATATTTTAACGAAGAAACTAATAACTAAATGGTAATGCAGTTCGTTAATGGCAAATAATGTGCCCGAAGTCGGAAAAACTACATAATGGCGCCATTTATTTTATTCCCCACCCTACATTATGAGCCCATAGACGATACTACAAAACTTTTATTTTCTTATATCTATTAATAAACAACAACTTCCTTGTATTTTGTTTGTTTGTAGAGGTTTTAAGGTAATTGCCCTAATTTATTTGTATTTTGTATGCTGATAATGAAATCAATAAATGATAGAAAAATGCATTACGAACTTATTATTGCAAAATAATGGGCACTAAACTGGCTCCATCAAATGCTGCATTTTCAATAAGGGTAGTAGGTAATAGAACCACTCCCCCACCAGTCACGTCGACGCTAAACCCCCGCCCCGTTTTGCGGGTGCTACCTTCACATTTGTTTCGTTCGGCCAAAATGAGTCAGAGTGATTGAAATAATTATATCTAAGACTTTACTAAGTTTTGTAACGTTTTTTCGCACCGGAGGAAAGTTTACTGGGGTGGTAAATCCTCCCCTTTGGTAATAGGTTAATGTCACTGGTCCCCCCTACAAGTTATAAATTGGTTTATTTGTAAAAATGTTAAACCTACAAAAACTTGGATATTCTTTCACACGCACATACCGTATGTTTCATGTTACAAGTCCCATAATTAAAAAACCACAAATTAAATGTGAATAACATGACCAATCGTCCCTCATGAAGTTATAGAAAGTAAAATTTCACCGATTGCCTTAAAACTTGACATAACCTATTCTCGATTTTGATCACTGAAATAGCAATCTTTGTCCCAGCGATTACGTATTCGTTCGCAATTTCTGTGTGTTTTTGAGATATTTGGACCCGCAAAATCTATCGAATACGTATTCAATGGTTTGTGAAACCCGTTTTACAAATGGTTTGTTATTCGACTTGCGGCTATTTTTATTGTGTTAGGAGAGTAGTTCTTTTCCCTTTATTTTTGGTACACCAATTACAGAGTATACAATAAAATACAAACCAGATGCACAATTAACCAATTTGACCAAAAAAATCAGATGCGACACTATGTCGCGTGACCACGACGATATGTAACCCTACCGCCCCCCCTATTATCTTTCAATAAACATTTTTTTTATGGCATCACCGTACTACAACTAACCCTAACCCTAAGGGCCAAAAATAAAAAATAATTTGTACCTACCAATTCGAAGGGGGGGTACATATGGAACTCTTTTTATACCAATCAATTCATGGATTTTGCCTCGAGAGCGGCCGTGTTTAATATGTCGGCTCTTATTTGCGAACTAGTCGGGGTGGTGGGGGGGGGCCGTTTTATGTCCGTATTCCCCCAAAAATGCGCAAATTGATCTGGCGGTAATTGGCGTTGCGCCGTAGGTTTTATTTTGGAATTTTAGTGATGGGAGGCAGTTTGGGTGACTTTTTGTTATCTTTGATGTCAAGTTTTGTACATCATTTGATGCCGTGCTTGTCGTCTTCTTACTGAATGCTCTGGTTTCATGTGGTGCACCTATTAACCCGGTTCTAGTGGGTTGTCTTCGTGGCGAAACATGAAATGTGTGATCGTGTTACATATCAACTCATATCTAGCCAAGAGTGGCTTGACGTCAGGGACTAGTCAACACCAGTGCCAGTTCATTTGACTTGAGTAGATTGAGTTAAACAAATGTCCCTGGATGAAGGTCCCCGACTATCAGAGAATGACACAAACGAAGTTGTTTACGTTTTATACTTGAGTCAGACTTGCAGATTAGTTAACTTAAGGCCTAAAAAATTGTTTGATTGGCGTACATAAAAACAAAATATGGTATTTAGTGGATTGTTTTTTTTTTTTTCTGTTTTCACACATACCAACACCCCAAATAGATGACACACAATCCAAAAACAAATGCACATCTCACTTTTTCTGTAACACACAACACAATACACACAAAAAAAAAACATAAATCTTTTTATTTGTCTTTTGGTGCATCATATCGCGTGAGGCATCAATCGCGATATTAAATGACAATAGTTGTTTAAACTGTTTTTAAAACTTTTTTTTTTTGCACACAAAAAAATAAAAAGTTAGGGTCTGCGGTAAAAATAGGGTCGGTCGGGTTCGCCAAAGCACATTTTTTTTTAGGCCTAAGCTCGTGGTATTTTGCAACCAAGTCTCCAAGAATTTTCAGCAAAAGAAAACAATTTGCCTACTTATAAGTGAAGCAAACTTCACAATAATTAAGTCCGTACCGTATGCAATTTGGTATCGTGGGTATGGCCTTTACAGAAGGCAAGCTTTTTTTCCCATTATTACATTATTATACTGACTATGCCTAGTGTTTATGGTAACATGGATGAAAAGTTGGGGTTTGTTTGGTTGTTGGTTTCGACGACAAAGTTTTGAGAATTTTTAGTTTATGTCATATTGGTTATATTTTGGAGGTCTTTGAGAAACATTTTGTGTATGCTGATCAACCTTCTCTGGTTGTCATAGTTCTTGTTGCTTTTTTCCGATACAGGGACAGTGCTGCGACATTGTATACCCGCCCAGCGTGGCTGTCCTCTGAAAAGGATGTTCCACCACGTTGACCTTTTTAACGCACCTTAAAACTGTTGAAAGCCAGTTCTGGTATTCTTAAGTGGTCCTTGAAGTTGAAGGCACTTTACTATATTAGGTTTTCTAATTAAAATATATTCGAAATCCTATAAATATGATGGCGACAGCGGTGGGCATACTTCGGATATTTTTTCATAACACTACACTGGGGAGATACTATATCTATTGCGAGTTGTGCGACACCAGTGTCTGATTTAGGAAGTTAAAGTTACATGCACAATTAGAACTTTTCCTGAAAATAGCTGAATTGGCAACAAAAAATTAAACATCACATAACAAAAATTTTAACATGCACTGGGCCCACTGGTTACACTTCATTTGTGCATGTAAAAACCCCTCTAAATCGAACACTGGACGCCAAAAACACGCTTGCCTATACTTTTGACGGGTTTTAGATATTTTGTCTACGGTTGCTCCAGCTACAGAATTGCCTAACCTTTCGACTTTTACCTTTTAATCTCCCGCTTCGTTGAAAAGGCGGAAAAATGTTGAATAAGTGGCGGTAAGCAAATCAATTCTAAGTGAAACGTTGGAAACACGGCCAGAACTTCATTACATTTTGACTAGAATATCCTAAAAATTTGTTTCAACAAGAGGTCATCTAGCGGAAATTTGTCAATAACTATCCTCTTATTTTGGATCGTGGATATTCCCCCCTCAAAGTGGACGAAACCTACGAAAATTTAATAAGAATTAAAAAAAAACCGTAAGACCCCGACAGTTTGCTCTGCTACAGTATGTCATGACCCCTCTGATATGCTTATTACGTGTGCAACCAAGCGTCAATATTGCTAAAAGAGAGGCATATACGATTGTAATCACGCTTGCTGCATTACAGATCATTGTACGGCATTGCCGTGGGAACCTTGAGTGTGAATGTACAACTGTTTAGTGTCCATTTGCCGATTACCTTCTCACGTAGTCAAAAGAAAACCACGACCCACGTCTCTATTGAGTATATTTAGAGTGACCATCTATGACCCCCCCAATGGCCTTTGACCCATTTTGTCAATCTACATATAAAACACTTCTGAACTAAAATGAATCTTGAAAAATAAATGAACCACTGGTCCAGGACTCTACTGGTATGCGCAGAATTACCTGTGATGACCCATGGGTCCCTTTTGACCTCTAATGTGCCCTATTTGGTAGCTTTACCCCCCCATTGGTCAAAATCTATACTACTAAAAAATCCACTTTGTGGGCTTTTGTGGGTCCGCCTGTCCGGACTTATGTGGTTTCAACATTTCACCTCCTTTTACATACGATAAGAATTTTGGTGTGGTGGTAGATCTTCTCCACGTACGAGGTGTTGTGTTGGTCAACGATTGTGGAGGGTCCGCTATCGGGGTAAACTTGGTCCGTGCTTTGACGTAAGGTATATGTTTTTGGGTATGGTGGTAAGAGTTTCGGCGCCGTACGAGTTTTATGGTCCCATTTTCGAGGGGTCTTTTGGTGGTCAAAGGTCATTCATGGGTCTGGAAAAAATGATTGGGTTGTTGAATAAAATAAAACGTATAAAATAGAAATAATAAACATTCTTAGGCAAACAGATAGTCCTTTTTTGTTTTCCTGACTCAGTTTTTTCTTTCCTCCCCGACTTTTAAAAAAAAATCTCCCTGATTCTAATCAATCTCCCTGATTCCAAAGAATCAATCTACCCTGATGCGAATCTCATGTTGGCATTCTGCAAAGGTTCACATCCAGGGTTGTTATCGTGTACTTAACCGCGCTTTTGACCGTTATGGATAAAGAGTCATTTGGTATGGTGGTAGAGTTTTCGTTTTCGCCGTACTATTTTTATGGTCACATTTTCGAGGGGTCCTTTTTGGGGTCCGGTCATTCAGAGGTCTGGAAAAATGATGGTGTTGTGGAGACTAAATAACGTATAACATTACGAAAATAAGTATACTTCTTAGCAAAAAGATAGTCTTTGTTTTCTGACAAGTTTTTCTTTTTCTTTCTCCCCGAACTATTCTGATGGACCGCACAGTCAATATGTTTATATTTAACCCATTAATTTAAATCGCTATAAAAAGGCATTCTGTGTCTTAAGTGTTCACAAATTACCGCCAGTGGTGCCAAGATATGCCTACCAATAATGAACCTATGTGATATTGCTGTTTTGCCTTTCTGAGATAGTCTCCATCATTGCTATTAGGCAAAGTGTTAGGGTTTAATTTTTTAGGCCTGGTGTGGACTTGTTCCCACTGACAGTCCCCCTCAACGGGTCCTGTCATACGGCGGAGCCCTGTCCTTTTTTTTTTTTCGGAAAGCTTTTTTTAAGATCTCTATCTCATGGGTGCAGTTCATATGTTTTGTAGATGGCTCCTTTTTCAAGTAAGTTGACTTTTAACTTCGATATTTCATTCAAAATTTTTTATTTTTAAATCTCCATATGTCCTTAGTTCCTACTGACAGTGTACCTTAAATGGGGGCTGTCATACGGCGGAGCCCTCTCAATTTTCGGGACAGCTTATTAAAGAGCTCTATCTCATGATGCAGTTCATAGCTATGTAGGTGCTTCGTTTTCAAGTAACGACCTTTAAAGGTGAGTGTACTTAAACATTTTTCATGTAATTCTTTAAAAAAATTCCATAAGGATAAGTTCCTACTGACGTTCCTTAATGTGGAAGCTTTCAAATTGATCTTTAAGACAATATCATTGGCTGTATCCCTCTTGAGGAGGTATGAAAAAATGAAATGCTCGCTTTTGTTTTTAAAATCTCCTGTTCTAAATCAAATCTCCCTGATTCCAAGATCAATCTCCTGATTCGAATCTCAATGTTGGCAGTTCTGCAAAGGTCATCAGGGTTGTTATCGGGTAATTACACCGCGCTTTGACGTATGGATATGAGTTTTGGTATGGTGGTAGAGTTTCCGCGTCGAGTTTGTGGTCATGTTCGAGGTTATTTTGGGGTCAAAGGTCATCCAGGGGTTCGTTATCGGGTAATGTGGCTGTGCTTTTGATATATGGATAATTAGTTTGGTATGGTGGTAGACTTTTCGTCGTATTATGAGTTTTTGTGGTCACGTTTTCGAGGGTTCATTTTGGGGTCAAAGGTCATTCCGGGGGTCATTTTTAGGCTAGCTTTGGCGTTGTTTTTTTTTTTTTGGCCTTTAGTATGGATATGAGTTTTGGCATGGTGGTAGGGTAGTTCACAACAAGGTCATCAGGGGTCATGCAAGGTCAAATGGGGTTAAACTTTGGTGTATCCATGCGAAACTTGGTGGGTGGGGGTCGATTGTTTGATGACGCGAAGAAATGTTTTAAAGGTCATGACAAGGTCATCAGGGGTCATTATATCAGGTCAAAGGAACCACAAACCCGAGGGTCATTCAATCCAGGTGATCGCAAAACACAGTGATAGCCAATCCTAAGGACCGTCTAGTAAAATAATATTAAGAAAGGGGGGGGGGAAAACTTAAAACCGCCGGTCCAGAAACTCTTATGGTATGCACAGAATGCCTCTTATGGCCCCATATGCCCTTTGGACCTCCAATGACCCTACCTACTTGACCTTTGACCCCAAAATATCAAAACATTCTTCCAAGTTAAGTTGTATTCTAGCCACCAAACTGCTCAAGATAACCACTGGGCCATGACCAGGGCAATTGTCAATTGAAATGTGATGACCCTACATTTGACATATTGGACCCCACAAACTACGCACTTCTCTAACCATCCCATTGATGGGTTACTGCTGTGACTTGAGGGACACTTCGTTTTAAAAACCCTCGTTCAATTATTGCCCCTGACTTTTAAAATTTTGGGCTTGAAGACAAATGAAAATGCCACTTATTATGAATGTACTTGTCCATCACGCTACGGGGATCAGTATGTAATGAAAAACATTTACAGACTGGCCCTTGTATTATTACAAAAAAAATGGTACAATCAGAAAATGCCGTTTTTCATCCTGATTTTAAAGGAAGGTTGATACGGCACATATTGTATAGGGTGGGATTTTTGAGGATACAGATTTATCTCAATTTGCACTTGATCGGTTGAGAATTAGAACATACCGAGGAACGTTTCGAGGTATTGGGCAAACAAGTATAGAAACCAAAAATTCTGTTTTGAAACTTGCCTGCTTTTCGGTTATCGTCGCCATGAAAAGCATGCATGATTTCTGGCGTGCACAACAGAAAAGGCAAAAATCATCACTTAGAGCAGCACTGGCAAATTTTTCACAAAAATATTTTTATGATTTTTTTTCAATTTGCTCGAATGACTAGACCAAAATTGATACTAAGGTTTTCGTGCTTGGTAACTGATGTACAAACCCTCCCACCAAACAACATCAAAAGGTTATCACTGTACATTTTTAGGAACGCCTAAAAAATTGTAACACATTTAACAACTGACAAGTGTTCATATTACGTTTTCTGCATGTGATAAATACTCCAGTTCCTTAGATTCATATGTTGAAAAATATTAGAAATAATTAACGGTAAATGATTACAATCGAAATATATGTCGTCACGAATCTCCAAACAGGCCAATCGACCAAAAGTCACCTTTCGAGATATCGGCGATTGAAGTTTTAGCGAATTATGAACTTGCAGATCTTAAAAATTTGCAAACATTTTAGGAAAATGATGTTATGTGTATCGTGGATGGAAAAGTTCTTCATTTTGAGCACGCTTTCAATTCAAGTTATCCTTGTTTTCTTGTCAATTTAATTATAAAGTGATTGGTCTGTTTGCAAAAACTAAGAAAACGTCATCTGTTTCTATGTCAAAGGAGACGATGCGCATTTCTCATGTTTGGAGTACGGCTACTCAAAAAGAGTCGATCGATTCGCCTCAGGGACGGTGCGTATTAACATGTTAAAAATACTTTTGCATGCGGAGGGGCGCCAGAAATGACTATGCTTTTGGATGATTTCATCATCTCTTACAGCAAAATATGCCATGAAGATAGAAAAGAGGATTGATGAGTTCTATTTTAATTGTGAATGTGATTTAATCAAACTCTTGAAGACTTTATTGTAAAAATATCAAGCTATAAAGATTAATTTGAATGGCAACCTGTAAAATCTGTATTTAGGCTAAAAAAACAGAGTTTGTCTCAGAAGAAATGTGAAAAATCGCTATGCGAAATGCCAGTTTTCGTTTTTTTTTGAAAAATGCTTATTCGAAATGCCGTTTTGATAATGCATTTTTGGCCCACTTTTTCCAAATTTTTTTCGGCCGCTTCGCGGCCAAAATTTCCTTTTTTTTTCTGAATTTTTTAATTTTGTTACAAAAAAATTTAAAGTGAGTAAAAACCAGAACAAAAATAATAAATAATATGCGGTCAAAAAGCAATTCTAAACATAATGCGCGCGGTATTCTGAGACAAACTTGTTTTTTTTACTTGGCTTACGGGGTTTTGTAGCGAAATTGCTGCCAGAAGTTTCTTGTAAAATGTTATAATATTTTTAAAAAAAAAAAAAAAAAAAAAAAATGTATAATTGAAAATTCATAATAATGTACGATACTGTTGATACTCAAAAAAAATCGAATAAAAATCTCCACTGTAGTCTTTTATTACGCCTGGTAATGGAGATAAAATTTACAGTATTTGCTGTATTTTAAATTGCAAGGCATCGGCTACATTGTGTAGTACACTAAGGACATCCAAAGTGTATGTACCGGGTGTATTCTAACGTTTTGTCTAATTATTGGACATATAACTTCCATAGACGTTAAGTGGAAAGAAGTTGTGATTTATCTGTTTATTCCTTGAAGGTTGTTATTTTGATACTTTTTGACAAGGAGACAAGGAATCAAAGGGTCACTCTGTTATCAAGAAGAAAGCTTTGTTTTAACTATCAAAGTCATTATATTTGTATTAATTTTCGAGGCGTTCGGACGCGACACAAGAAACTCATTTTATTCTCAACTAAAACTATTATAGGGAAGAAAGTATCGCAATTAGTGTCAAATGATGTTTCTAAAAATCGTAAAACAAACGGACTTTGGAGTGTCTATTGGTACATTTTGAAATGAAATAGGACATTCCACGGATATATTAGTTTTATTTTTGTCATCAAACAGAACCATTGCGTATATGTTTCACCTTTGCAGGTTCGACAGCACTAGCTACAGTTAGTTGAAAACGTCTATGCGTAAAAAAACTAACCATTTTGAGGTTGTTAAGATGGCAGTTTGCCGGCATTTCTACGCGGTGCTCAAGGTTACTCTTGTATTGAAAGGCTTATGCGTTTAATTTTCAATTCAAATTGCCAAATTGTCTGATTATCAAGTGGTGGTATTTATGGAAAAGCCTGGGTGTTAATTTTGACATGGGGCTATATCCTTTTTATCCATCGTGAGGACCGCCATCTCCTCACTCTGAGGCCCGTCTCCATCATCTTCACCTTAGCAAAAAAGGTTCATTGGATATCCCACTTTTTGGATAGGGAGAGATCCCACTCAGAGACGGGATAATAGAAATACTAGTTTACAATAGGTCTCATAGGTGAGAGGGGATTTAGGAACACGGGGGTCCTCCATGAGTGAGATAGGATTAAGGCTTTTGAAATGCTAATACAAAATTGTTAGAATGAAATTAAAGACATGGTGGTTACTACAGAGGTCCTCATAAGTGAGATGGGATTTAGAACCGGGTCCTCATGAGTGAGATTGGATTAGGTGAACATTGCTATTTAAAATTGTCTAGAATTGAAATTGGGACATTTGATGAGTTTACCATAGAGGGTCCCCATAAGTGAGATGGGATATAGGACCGGGTCCTCAGTGCGTGAGTAGGATTAAGAGCTTGAAAGTGATAATTTATAACATTGTAGATGAAATTAAGGGACATTCCATTGTGAAGTGAGTTTACCTAGAGGGTTCACCATAAGGAGATTGGGATATAGGAACCAGGGTTCATGAGTGAGATAGGATTAAGGCTTAAAATTGTAATACAAAATTGGAGAATGAGATAAGGACATTGAGTGAGTTTACCCTAGAGGATCCACATAAGTGAGATGGGACATAGGAACCAGGGTCCTCAGAGTGAGATAGGATTAATGCTTCAAATGCCATTATAAAATTGTAGAATAGAGATTAGGACATTTGGTGAGTTTCCCCTAGAGGATCCCCATAAGTGAGCTGGGTGGGAAATAGGAAACCGGGTCCTCATGAGTAAGATAGGCTTAAGGCTTGCACATTGAGATATAATATACGAATGAAATTTAGGTCATTTGGTAGTAGGTTTACTATAGAGGGTCCCCATAAGGTGAGATGGGATTTAGGAACCCTGGTCCTCATGAGGGAGAGATCGGAATTAAGGCTTTTTCAAATGCTAATACAAAAGGAGAATGAGATTAAGGATATTTGGTGCGTTTACTCTAGAGAGTCCCCATAAATGAGATGGGATATAGAAAACAAGTCTCATGGGTGAGGTAGGATTAAGGCTTGCAATGCTATCATAAATTTTTAGAATGAAATTAAGGAATTTGGTGAGTTTACTTAGGGGCTCCCCAAAAGGGAGAGGGGATATAGGAACTAGGGTCATCATGAGTGAGATATGATTAAGGCTTGAAAAGTCTTTTATAAAATTGTAGAATTGAAATTAAGGGTCATTTGGTGAGTTTACTCTAGAGGGGTCCCCATAAGTGAGTGGGATTTTACCGGAACCCTGGTACTGAGAAATTTAGGACATTTGGGAGTTTTCTCTAGAGGGTCCCGATAAGTGAGATTGGATACAGGAAACACGGGTCCTCATGAGTCCGATAGGAAAGCTGGTCTATGAGTGAGATAGGATTAAGGCTTGCGTGATTGAAACGTATTATTAAAATTGTAGAAGAAAATTAGACATTTGGTGAGTTTACCCTTAGAGGGTCCCCAAAGTGAATGGGATTTATGGAACCCGGTCCGCCTGAGTGAGATAGGATTAAGCTGGTTCCCTCATGAGTGAGGATCGGGATTAAGGTTCCTTGAAACGTTATTATAAAATTGTAGAATGAAATTAAGGACCATTTGGTCGTTAACCCTAGAGGGTCCCATAATGATGAGAGGGATATATGAACCAGGGTCTTCATGAGTGGGATAGGAGTAAGGCTTGAAATGATATATAAAAAAAGTGAGAATGAAATTAGAACATGTTGGTGACTTGACTGAGAGGGCTCCCCATATAGTGCGATGGGATATAGGAAACAGGGGTCATCATGAGTGAGGGGGGGGGGATAGGATTAAGACTTGAAATGTAATAGAGAATGGTAGATTGAGATTAAGGACATTTGGGAGTTTACTTAGAGGGTCCCAATAAAGTGAGATGGGATAGTAGGAACCCGGGGTCCTCATGAGTGGAGATAGGATTAAGGCTTGCAACAACGATAAATAGACAATGAAATTTAGGACATTGGTAGTTTACTACTAGAGATGTCTCATAGTGAGATGCGGATTTAGGAAAACCCGGTCCTCATGAGTGAGAAGGATAGACTTGAAATGCGATCATACAATTTTGTAGAATTAAAATAAGGACATTTGGTGTGAGTTTACTCTAGGGGATCCCCATAGGTGAGGTGGGATATAGGAACCAGGGTCCTCATGATTGAGATGGATGATAGGAGTAAGGCTTGAAATGCTTTATTTATAAAAATTGTAGGAATGGAAATAAGGGACATGGTGCGTTTACCCTAGGGGTCCCATAAGTGAGTGGGATATAGGAACCCGGGCCTCCTGAGTGAGATAGGATTAGGCTTAAAATGCTAATACAAAATTTGTAGAATGAGATTAAGGATCTTTGGGAGTTACCCTTAGGGGGGGAGGGTCCCCATAAGTGAGATGGGATATAGGAACCAGGGTCCTCATGGTGAGGATAGGATTAAGGCTGAAAAGCAATACAAAATTGAAGAATGAGATGTTTTAAGGACATTTGGCGAGTCTCATCTAGAGGGTCCCCATAAGTGAGATTGGGTATAGGAATCGGGGTCCTCATGAGTGAGACGGATAAGGTTAAAAATGCGATACAAATTGTTTAGAATGAGATTAAGGACATTGGTGAGTTTACCCTTAGAGGGTCACATAGTGAGAGGGATATAGGAACCATGGGCCTCATGAGTGAGATAGGATAAGGCTTGAAATGCTATTACAAAAGTGAAGATTAGAGTAAGGACATTTGGTGGGTTTTCTATAGAGGGTCCCCATAAGTGAGATGGGATTAGGAATCCGGGTCCTCATGAG
The DNA here is from genome assembly GCA_023653785.1 of Ophioderma brevispina. Taxonomy (NCBI): domain Eukaryota; kingdom Metazoa; phylum Echinodermata; class Ophiuroidea; order Amphilepidida; family Ophiodermatidae; genus Ophioderma; species Ophioderma brevispina. The sequence goes on from JAMKCH010027615.1 coordinate 24,981, forward strand.
TGAGATAGGAGTAAGGCTAAAATACTAATACAAAATTGTGAATGAGATTAAAACATTTGGTGAGTTTACCCTAGCGGGTCCCCATAAGTGAGATGGGATTTAGGGAACCTTGGGTCCTCAGCGTGAGATAGGATAAGTTGAAACGCAGAGATACTAGTGTAGAATGAAATATTAGGGACATTTGGTAGGTTTTCTCTAGAGGGTCCATAAGTGAGATGGGATATGGGAACCGGGTCCTCATGAGTGAATAGGATTAAGGCTCTTAAAATGCTACTACATAATGTTAGAATGAGGATTAAGACATTTGGTGAGTTTACTCGTAGAGGGTCCCCAATTACGTGAGATGGGATTTTTAGGAACCCGGGTCCTCATGAGTGAGATAGGATTAGGCTTAAAAATGCTAATACAAAATTGTAGAAGAGATTAAAGACATTCATTTGGTGAGTTTACCCCTAGAGGGTCCCCATAAGTGAGATGGGTTATAGGAACCAGGGTCCTCATGATTGAGATTAGGAGTAAGGCCTTGAAATGATATTTATTAAAATGGTAGAATGAAATTATAAGGACATTTGGTGAGCTTACACTATAGAGGTCCCCATAAGTGAGATGGGATTTAGGAACCCTGGTCCTCATGATGAGATAGGATAAGCCTGTAAATGAGTGAGAAGATTCAGGCCTTGGAAGTAGAGATATACTTGTAGAATGAACATTTAGGACATTTGGTAGGTTTATCTAGAGGGTCCCATAAGGGAGATGGGAATAGGAACCCGGGTCCTCATGAGGGAGATAGGATAAAGGCTTCTTCTTAAAATGCTATAATACAGAATTGTAGAATGAGATTAAGGGGACAGTTGGTGAGTTTACTCTAGAGGCTCCCCATAAGTGGGATGGGATTTAGGAACCATGGGCCTCATGAGGAGATAGGAGTAGGCTTTAAAATGCTTAATACAAAATTAAGAATGAGATAAGGACATTTGGTGAGTTTACTCTAGAGGGTCCCCTTAAGCGAGAGATCGGATATAGGAACCAGGGTCCCATGAGTGAGATAGGATTAAGGTTGAAATGATAATAAAAATTAGTAGAAATTGAAATTTAAGGACTTTGGATTGAGTTGACTCAGAGGGCCCAATAAGTGAGAGGGGAACCAGGTCCTCATGAGTGAGATAGGATTAAGGCTTGGAACATTGAGATATTACTGTAGAATGAAATTTAGTACATTTTGGTAGGTTTTTACTATAGAGAGTCCTCATAAGGAGAGGTGGATTTATTTAAAACCCGGGTCTCCGCATGAGTGTGAGATATGATTAAGGGGACAGTACACCTTGACAATCAGAAATTTAATTGATATGTATAGTGTCCCATTCTGAGGATATAGCAAAATGTTTGATGAAAATTAGAAAAAGATAAAGTACAATGTCAAAGGTCAACTATTTGCATAATAATGATTGGGCTATCTTAATTTTGAATGATTTGAAAATCCATGGTTTTTCACTTACACAACATACTCATTTAATTGTTATTTTTTGCAAGAAACTTAGTTATAAAGTAACAGCGCCAAATGTGTACTACAGAGATTCATTTTTTGCGATTTTATCATGTAAATCGCTAATTTTACGCAACAAACTCAACTTTGTGTAATTTGTCATAATTTAGGAGAATTTGAATTAAAAAATTATTTTTTTCATTATACAGGCACAAATTGCAAAAAAAGGGCTGGCATGACGATGGCATGATGATAACATTTGAAAGTATGAACTTCTAGCGAACCTCTCCGTGTACTGAGAAACAAACCGGGAAAGTGGCGAAAACGCACATCCGAAATCGATTTAAAAGGTTTAGAAACACTTAATTTGCATATTATGCACTTAGTTAACATTTAAAACAATTCTGAGAGCAGAATTAGAAAGTTCATGAATTTTAGGAAATTTAGACTGCAGACTTCAGCTATGTTCCATTCAGAAGTTACGGGAAAAAAAGGAAAATGTTAAAAATAGCCGGGTGAAAAACAATAAACAAAAGAAATTGCGACACTACATTTTCTTTGTTTTCTATTGTTTTGAGGCAAGCAATTACATCAATCGGCAAACTGGAATCGACAATAACTTCCTATTAACCGAATGTCCGATTTGAATGGGATAAAAAGCATTTTGTAGAGAAAAGTGTGCTCTTTTATATGAGAAATAGTCTTAAAATGACCATTCAGGGTGTACTCTACCCTGAAACGCAGAGAGAATGAAATTTAGGACATTTGGTAGGTTTAGAGGGTCCTCATAAGTGAGATGGGATATAGGAACCCGGGTCCATGAGTGAGATAGGATTAAGGCTTGAAATGCTAATACAAAATTGTAGAATGAAATTATAAGGACATTCGGTGAGATTCCTCTAGAGGGTTCCCATAAGTGCTCTCTAAATGCAAAAGAGTGAATTTCACTCTTGTAGAGTGACTACAGGGCCCACTCTGAAAAGAGTGAAATTTCACCCCTTTCAAAGAATACTTTTTGGCTCAAATTTACTCTTTATAATTAAACAAATGATAAAATTATATCATTTTGTCAATTATCAAGATAAAATTTGACTCAAAAAGTGTTCTTTGAAAGGTGTGAAATTTCACTCTTTTCAGAGTGGGCCCTGTAGTCACTCTACAAGAGTGAAATTCACTCTTTTGCATGGGATTTAGGAAACCGGGTCCTCATGAGTGAGATAGGATTAAGGCCTGCAACATTGAAATATAACTGTAGAATGAAATTTAGTACATTTTGGTAGGTTTACTAAAGAGGGTTCTCATAAGTGAGATGGGATTTAGGAACCAGGGTCCTCATGATTGAGCTAGGATTAAAGCTTGAAACACAGAGATATAATTGTAGAATGAAATTTAGGACATTTGTTATAGGTTTACTATGGAGGGTCCTCATAAGTGAGACGGGATTTAGGAACCCGGGTCCATGTATACCTTTTGATGGCTCTATCTTCACGGTGACGAAGAATCTCTCTTTCGGGTAATTGTCCTAATTAACACTATTGAAATAATGACGTCACGAATCATGAATCATAAATGTACCAATTGGGATTGACCTTTTTTACCATTTTAGTCATTTTACTCATAAACTCCAAAACCAATGGTCGTAGAGGGTATGTCTATAGGCCTACAGTTATGGAATCTTTATTAGATGAACAATATGGAAAACATTGTAAATGATTGGGCATTTTAAAAAAATGACCCTGGGTAACTACATTGCCCCTATTGACAAAGTGAGACACAATTCGAGTACTAATCTAGCATGATGTAGAGGGTCCAGTAGGAACTGCCAATGACGCATATAGCCGTTAAAAGGTCAATTTTTAAGGGTTCGAACTTGGGTGAGCGGCAAGAGCACTCGTGGGTACGAGGAACGATATTTTTTCGCGCGGTTTTCATTAGCAATTTTCATTGATTATTATTACACAGGAGAGAACCAATATTCCCACAGACGCAGACATAAGTATTAAATATGTATATTTGTTTAATTTTATAAATATACAAATTTCAATCGTGCTTCTACAGAGTCGATATAAGGCCAATTTTAGGCATGATCATGCTGCGAAGCTCCAGCAGAATTTCCAATGGTTACATTTTTCCACTTACTGCGAATGTGCATATTATCAAAATGAATGACTAATTTTAGCATGATGAGATAAGATAAAATTATTGGTATAGGATTTATCGATGGCAATGACCGCACTTGTTAGAAAATTCAGTTGAAAACACCCGTTGGCAAAATACTGACAGATAGATCAACTCTCTATACCTATAGAGTTGAGCTATCGCTTTCAATAATACCACCTTGTAGCTCAGCTTAGCAGCGCGCTATTCAAGTAATACGAAGTTTACGGGTTCGAGTCCGGAGAGGGCAAACTTTTTGGCAACACATCTGTGCACAGGCCAGCTCCCGGAAAAAGATGAAAATATTCAAGTTATATCTTATTACTATCAATTTATTATTGTTCCTGATATCATTTGGGTGGGCTTGAGGAGTAGGAGGATTTTGGTGGGCTTTTCTCTTTCCAAAGCAGCTTTCGCCACTGTAGACTGAGCACCAGTTATTCCTTCATGTAACCATTCTAGAAATATCAACGTAGCAAATGATAGAGTTGAATGGTTTTTAGGCTTAATTGATTTCTGTCATTAAGTCTTACACAAAGGTTACACTAATTTACAATCAAACTGCCCTAACCTCATTCAGTCATCATTACTTTTTCTTATCTTTTAGAGTTGCATTTCTTTCGTAAAACGATGCAGTTTTTTGCACAATAAAATATATAACAAACTTAACAGCTATTTTTTTGTCCTTCTGAAAGTTTCCAAGAGACACAAATAAATACTCGATTTTCTTCTAGCAGTCAACAAAATTTCTGCAATAGGTTCGTATCTACTTGCATCATGCTTGCGTGTCATTGCCACCGCATGCAAACAACTTTCAGATCGAAAACAACAACATGCGAATGCCGTCTTAACAGGCCATAATTCACATTTTTCAGACAAACTAATGTACATCCAAGATCGAATCTGTAGCATTTTTCGTTGATGGAGAATTTTCCCAATGGGCCTAAAATATGGTCCTTTTTGTCGTCGTGCCTGACTTTCGACCCATTTGGTACGTATTGTAGGCGTGTTAGTTTTAATTTTCTCGCACGAAATGCACATATTTATACCATTTCTACTGCGAAATCAAAGTTTAGTATCTAATGCGTGGTAGTTACATAAAGTGGAAACCGAAAATTAAGATCATTCGATTATTTAATTTTTCTTAGAGTACTCGCACTCGCAAATCCGAGCGCTTGGATTTAAATTTTGATGACGTCATATCGGGGGTCCCGTACTGTAAAAAAATACCGGAAGTAATGCCACCGGTGTTCCTACTGGGTCCATACGACTACCAAAGGTATTAAAATTTTCTGTGGTGAAGGTAAACGAATTCCTTAAATATAGGCCCTATGATATTCTCTCCTGCTCTATTGGTACTGCCTTCCATACGGCGATATAGCTACGTATATACTGCAATCGGAACTAGAAGCATAAGTTTTGGGACTGCCGTGGCCCTGTCACGTCAATGGCTAGTATTCTTCATAGGTTGGCTGGCTGACAGTATTTTCTACATCTGTTTATAGGGGATTCAGATAGACTTGATGGACTTGAGTGCCGAGTGCCTATCGCCGCCATGCCTTGAACCCAATTCTCGGCAAATGCAAAAAATTCTGCTTGAATTCAAACAATATCCCAGTCCCGCTGAATGTGAATATACTTTTACAAAAACATAGTACGACTGAAAATTATGGCCATTTTTTTTTCTTCATTCAATATTTACAAAATGTGGAATTTATGAGCAGCCTCGTGTCTGAGTTAATAGACGGGTCCAAAATTCAATTTCTATTTTTGAATAAAAAAATCGTGTATTTTGCAACATTTGAGTCCAAAATTGAAAAAATAAAGAACCCTTTTTGGAACAATATTTTATGATAATGACATCTATGGCCCTCCTAATTTTGACCTACCTTGAACTTAAAATATCTGTCAAATACAAAAAATCTACTTGAATTCAAAATTCCACGTCATCTGAAGATGAAGTTAAGTAACCATCATGCCCACAAACTATTACATCAGTGCTCAGCAGTACTTTTTACAAAAACATAGGACGACTGAAATTGCCCCCAAATGTTATTTGTCCCTTCATATTTACCCAATTTGGATATGTTGCAGAAAACAAAATCCATTAATTCATGTGCAAGAACACCCAGAGTGATGTGCAGCTCTCTTTAAAAGATAGGGGTCAAAAAGTTCAAATTGTCTATTTTTGAATGACAAGAATCATATTTTTGCAACATTTCAGTCCAGAACTGACAAAATACGAACATTTTAGAACCAATAATTTTATGAATGACTTATGGAATCTTGGCACTCTATTTGAGCCTGACCTTGGAACTTACAAATATCTGCAATCTTTTTGTATTTGCCGATTTTTAAGTAAATACCCATTATGCGTCCACGCTATACATCATTGCCTCAGCACGTACTTATTTAACAAAAACATATGACGACTGAAATTGCCCACAAATTTTATTTCATCATTCAATATTTTCAAATTTTCATATGTGCAGAATTAAATTTGGAATTCATTGCAGAAAAAACAATTATTTTCTAGGCTCGTCTCTGAGTGAATAGAGGTCAAGTTCATATTCTATTTTTGAAGGAAAAAATCTTGATTTTGGCACATTTAATGTCAAAAAACTGACATAATAATAAACATTTAGAACAAATAATTTTAAATGATTACATCTATGGAATCTTAGTCTAACTAATTTGAGCTGACCTTGAACGCGTAAAAGTATCGGTACATAAAAAAACTCTACTTTAATTCAAAATTCCACTCATCTGCAGATGAGGTAAATAAACTTGTACAAGCTATACATCATGTGCTCAGCAAGTACTTTTTTGCAAATAGTGGGCTGCAGCAGTAACCATTTTTGGAGAGGGCTACCCGTGGCCGGAAGAATACATTTATCATCATACTAACATTGACTCGTAGTGGATGTGGAGTTCATGTAAACAGTGATGACAAAATTAAAATGGTGGCAATTTGCATACGACGCCATTTTCCAAATTGTAAGCCTTCTTAAAGCCAAAAACCCTAAGAAGACAATTTTGGTTTAAAAAATGTTTTTTTTTTCTGGGTCAAGAGTTTTAAAAAAACTATTCCTAAAACTATAAAAGGTTGCATGTTTCCGATATTATTTCCAAGATGGCTGACATTTTGTGGCACAACCTTACATTTCTTATTATAATAGCCTATGAAGATGATTGTGGGTCAAATTACAAGTTTCTGGTCAAGGAGTTCAATAAAACTATTTAAACTGTCAGGTAAATATAGGAAGTATGAACTTTTCATACGTCACTATTTCCCCAAATGGTCCACATAGAAAGGCAAATCCTTTATACCTCTGCTATGCCACTAGGATGACTATATTGTGACAAAGTGGATGTTATATTTCAAGATTTCAACAGCCATATTCTCAAACCGTCAGATGGGTCGTGAGTCATGTTATTCATGAGATACCAATGTGACACCCAAACTGTGACACCTTGACTACTCCTATATGTATTCCCCCAAAACATATATCTGTAATTGCATGGGAAATTTTGATATTTAGGCCTATATATTTTAATAGAAACCATTATTTTGTTTGTTCGATATGTCAAGAAGTAAAATAGGCCCCGAATGTCGAACAATTAAATGGTCATCGGTCACGTGCACACCTATTGGTAGTCAAGGTTTTTGGGGTTTTCGTTCATATGGGCATAGCGCAGTTATGAAGGTTCTAATGAGGAGTTACCGAGGAATTCTTTGTTGGTATTATTGTCAAGCATCTGGGTTAATTATTTTACCACTTTGCCGCATTAAGCTGCATTGCAGTAAGTGTTTAACTCTCTTGGGTACTTTAATTTAAAATATTGGGCTATCATGGAAAAAAGCTGGCAAATGCAAAAAAAATCACTACTTTTAATATTCATCCTACAGTTTTGAGAATAGTTTTATTGAACTCCTTGACCCAGAACACTCATTTTGGACACCAACATCCATCTTCCTAGAGTTTTTAATACTAAGAAA